>MU757136.1:50888-73128 GCA_026770625.1 Nicotiana glauca
ATGGAAGAAGTAGAAATAGAAGAAATACTAGAAGAAATTAACATAATCATTAACTACAAGCTTAATCTACTTGAATCCACGTTAATTACAAGAGAAAATTGCCTAAAGTAGGCTAATACGAAGTGTCTCGTGCTCAGCTGCTAAAACAGATTACAAAAACTTCACCTAAAAAAGTAAAATGTTCTATTTATATTACACAGGAAAAATCGGATAAAAATACCCTTGAGGGTCTGGTGCGGACCGCATTGAAATGGCATGTGTCCGTGTAGGGCAAATGGGCTTTAGATCTATGCTTCTGGACTTGGGGATGCAGACCGCATAGAAATGCCACGCGGCCTTATAGGTTGAGTCATGCGGACCGCGTGGAAAGGGTGCGCGGCCGCATAGTAGAATTTGTCCCATTGTTGACTCTCTAAACCTTTACCCACGCGGACCGCACTACTTTGGTGTGCGGCCGCATGGGACTTTGCCTTGAATTGCTGAGCCTCTGATCACTCATCAGTGTGGACCGCGTGGAAATGAATGCGGTCCGTGTGGATCTTCTTCACTTTTGATGGTTCTCTGAACTTTCCTGCGCGACCGCGTGGCAAAGTAGTGCGGACCGCGCAGGTCAGGCTTGAACTTGGCAGCTTTCAAAACTTTCCTCCACGGCCGCACATCAAAACAGTGCGGTCCGCGCAGGTCATCTATTTCCCACTTTCAATCATCTTTTGACGCTTGGAAGATTTCACTCCTTCTTAAGTCGATTTGTGATATTTATCATCTAGTCGCTCAAACCTGCAGTCAAGTGCAACTTGTAAGCAATTCAGGACTAATCTAGAGCAATTTATGCACAAAGCTCAGGTAAGAAGGGGTATAAAATATGTACAGTTCATAGTTATCAGATACCATGAAAGTCCTAGAGTATATCATCAAATTTGAGAAATGATCTCGTTATGGTCCCCACCTCATCCGCACTGAGGATGAGAAGATTGATCGCTTTGCTTGTGGCCTGATTTCGGGCATCAGAAAAGATACAACTAGTGGGAGAACAAATACTACCTTTAATGACTTTGTGGATCTAGAAATAGATCTCGAATGATTCATCAGGAGGAGAGGGCTAACAGGTAGCAAAACAAAAAAGCCCATACTTTTGGCACTTTCAGTGCAGTGCCTAGTTCAGGAAAGGGGCAGAGCAGTAGAGGGCCATCTGGTTCACCACAGTCTAGTGTGCAGACAGCTTTTAGTAGCGTTCCAGTGGCATACAGTTCCGGACATGGAGACCAGTATAAGACTATTCAGCGTGACCACTGTACTACATATCAGGCTCAGAGTAGTGTGGTTTCTTATCAGCGTCAGTCTAGTGTTACCAAGGGACCTCGTGGTCTATGTTATGGTTGTGGGTTGATGGGTCATATTAGAAAGTTTTGCCCTAATGGGCAACATGGTTCGAGAGCTCATCCGACACCTTCTACGGCTACTACTTCGGTTGCACCACCCCCACCTAGGGGTAATGGAGCCCACAGTGGGCGCAATGCAGGAAAGGTGCCGCAGACATCTGCCACTTCTTAGGGTCTCATCCTCATTTCTGTGCCATGCCTACTTGACCTACTGCAGATGCTTCAGATGCAGTCGTCACAGGTATACTTACTACTTGTACTCTAGATGCTTATGCTCTTATGGATCCCGGACCTACTTTTTCCTATGGTATGTCGTACTTTACTTTGGCTTTTAGAATAGAGCCAGAACAACTACTTGAACCGTTTTCTGTGTCAACTCCGGTGGGATATTCTCTTATTGCCTCCCATGTCTATAGGGGTTGTGTGATTATAATACAATATCGAGAGACTAAGGTAGACCTCATTGAGCTAGAAATGGTTGACTTTGATGTAATCATGGGGATGGATTGGTTATACAAGTGTTACGCTATTCTTGATTGTCGTGCTAAAGTGGTCAAGTTTGAGTTTCCCAATGAGTTAGTTCATGAGTGGAAGAGCAATATTACTGAGCCTCGAGGTAAGTTTATTTCATACCTTAAGGCAAAAAAGTTGATTACGAAGGGATGTCTTTATCATTTAGTGAGGGTCACTGACACAACTGCGGAGGTAGAGGTAGCAAGCATTCGGTCTATGCCAATCGTTAATAAGTTTCCTAATATTTTTCCTGATAAGCTTCCGGGTATCCCAGCAGATGGGGTCATCAACTTTGGGATAGATATGGTGCAAGATACTCAGTCGATATCTATTTTCCCATACCGTATGGCTCCAGCCGAGTTGAGAGAATCGAAGGAGCAATTGAAAGATTTACTGAATAAAGGGTTTATTAGACCTAGCGTGTATCGTTGGGGTGCACCAGTGCTGTCTGTGAAAAAGAAAGATGGTTCTTTAAGGATGTGTATTGACTACAGCCAACTTAACAAAGTGACCATCAAGAATAGGTATCCACTACCTCAGATAGACGACTTGTTTGACCTGTTTCACGGGGCGAAGTACTTCTCGAAAATTGATACAGGGTATCATCAGTTGAAAATTCGAGAGAAGAATATTCCCAAAACAGCCTTTCGGACCCGCTACGGGCATTATGAATTTTTGGTGATGTCGTTTGGGATAACAAATGCACTCGCAGCCTTTATGGATCTAATGAATTGGGTTTTCAAGCCATTTCTTGACAGATTCATGATTGTTTTCATTGATGACATATTAGTCTATTCGCAAAGTCAAGAGGAGCATGTCTGTCATTTGAGGATAGTGTTGCAGACGATTTTGGAGAATGAGTTGTATGCTAAATTCTCTAAGTGTGAGTTTTGGCTCGAATCCGTAGCATTCTTGGGTCATGTGGTATCTCGTGAAGGTATTAAGGTGGATCCTCAAAAGATTGAAGCAGTGGAGAGGTGGCCTCGACCGACTACATCAATGGACATTCGCAGTTTCTTGGGATTAGCGGGCTACTATGGGTGGTTTGTTGAGGGGTTTTCTACTCTTGCATCTCTATTAACCAAGTTGACGCAGAAAGCAGCGAAGTTCCAGTGGTCGGATGCTTGTGAAAGAAGCTTTGGTGAGTTGAAAACTAGATTGACTACAGCACCGGTGTTAACCTTGCCAATAGGTTCAGATGGATTTATGGTGTATTGTGATGCCTCTAGAGTTGGATGGGGTTGTGTCTTGCTGCAGAAAGGTAAGGTTATTACTTATGCTTCTAGACAGTTGAAGATCCATGAGAAAAACTATCCGACCCATGACTTGGAATTGGCCGCAGTGGTATTTGCTTTGAAAATTTGGGGGCATTATTTGTACGGTATGCATTGTGAAGTATATACTGACCATAAAAGCTTGCAATACATATTCAAGCAGAGGGAGCTAAACTTGAGGCAAAGGAGATGGTTAGAACTTTTGAAGGATTATGATTTAACAATTCAGTACCATCCGGAAAAGGCAAATGTGGTAGCCGACGTGCTAAGCCGAAAGTCAGGAGGTACATTAGCACATCTACCGATAAATAGAGAGCTTGCCACCTATACCATAGCACGTTTCTCTCTTGTTGAGTGTGTCAAGGCTAAGCAATTTGATGAATATTCGAAATGGTGTACAATCTAAGGATATCCTTGCATTTTCTCCTGACGAGGATAGGGTGTTGAAGATGAACGGTCGCTTGTGCGTGCCAAACGTCGATGGGATTTGTAATGGAATTATGGCTGAGGCACACAGTTCAAGATATTCCATATATCCAGGGTCCACAAAAATGTACAAGGACTTGCAGGAGATTTATTGGTGGAATCGAATGAAGGAAAACGTTTCGGACTTTGTGGCTAGATGTGTAAATTGCCAGCAAGTAAAAGCTGAACATCAAAGACTCGGTGGGTTAGCTCAGAATATTGAGATTCCACTTTGGAAGTGGGAGATGATTAATATGGACTTTGTTGTGGGTTTGCCTTGCACTAGGTTGAAGCATGACTCTATTTGGGTGATTGTAGACCGACTTACAAAGTCGGCGCATTTCTTACCGGTAAAGATGACTGACACAGCACCCCAGTATGCTAAGTTGTACTTGAAAGAAATTGTCAGACTTCATCGTATTCCAGTTTCCATTATATCTGATTCAACTTGAGTACCACTTTTCATCCACAGACTGACAGGTAGGCTGAGAGGACTATTCAGACGCTTGAGGATATGTTGCGAGAAAGTGTCCTTGATTTTGGTGGAAATTGGGATGAACACCTACCTCTAATTAAGTTTGCCTACAATAATAGCTATCACGCCAGTATCTAGATGGCTCCCTATGTGGCTTTGTACGGACGACGTTGTAGATCACCTATTGGATGGTTTGAGCCGACTGAGGTAGGACTACTTGGTCCCGACCTTGTACATGATGCCTTAGAGAAAGTGGCTTTGATTCAATAACGGCTTAAGACTGCTCAGAGCCGACAAAAAAAAGCTATGCAGATGTACGTAGACATAAGTTGGAATTTAAAGAGGGTGATTAAGTGTTCTTGAAAGTATCGCCAATGAAGGGCGTTATGAAATTTGGGAATAAGGGCAAGCTAAGTCCTAGATTCATTGGCCCATATCGAATCTTGAAAAGTATTGGTGAAGTAGCCTAAAAGCTAGAACTGCCTGCATCGATGACTTTGGTTCATCCTATTTTTCATGTGTCGATGCTACGGGGGTATATGCCCGATCCTGCTCACATTATCTCACCGCAGGTAGTGGAAATAAATGACGGCTTAACTTATGAAGAAGAACCAGTTGAGATTCTTGATAGGCAAGTCCGTACTAAAGACATGTTTCATTTAAAGTGTTATGGCGTAATCATGACGTCGAGGAGGCTACTTGGGAGACCGAGGAGGATATGAAGATCCAATACCCTCACTTGTTCGCTATGTCAGGTATGACTGTTTCCTTGAAAATTCGAGTTTATCATGCTTTAGTTCCATGGAGCAGTTTATTTATCTTACTTATGAGTTGGAATTCAGTACGATTTTCTGATGTAACTGATTAATCTATTCCTCGCGGTTGTTAGACTTGTCTCATAGTAATAAGTTTTATTGTTGTGATGCCGGAAGAGGCTTTACGATGGTGTTTGGAGGTATATGGGGTCGTGGAGGCATTTATTGACGTAATTCTGATGAGTAAAGCCTTGTGTGGACTTTTTATATTGTATTCTTATGGCTCGCTGTAAGGTTGGAAATTTGGGATAAGCCTATTAACAAAGGAATTTCTGCCGAAAATTTTAAAAAAAGCGGAGAGTTGGTCAAATATAAGCCTTAAAGAGTTGAGGATTAAGGAAAGACTTAGCGATTACGCTTTTGGACTTTAACACGACCAAGGATTTACATTTGAGGACGAATGTTTCTAAGTGGAGGAGAATGTAAAGCCCCGTAAATTTTTATAATTAATTCCTACGAATCTCGAGCTTAAGAATGTGATTCAGTTCAACCCGAGTTATGTGAGATTTCTTGAATAGAATATGTCGTTGGAACACTTGGAGATAATTATTCTGTCAAAGGTATAATTACTTTACTTAGATAAGTGAGAATAATAGGACAATATTGGGAATAAAGTTTGGAAATATGGCTGGAGATGGAGACACGTAAGGGACAAGAGACTTAGTTAGGCAAAACATTAAAAACGAATTGGAAGCAATGGATAAATAAGCTTTAGTTGTGTCTATGGATTAGGAAACAAGAAAATTGGTTGATTGAATAAATGAACAAAGTGAAGACAAGAAATGAAATAAGGAGAAGGCATAACTGCCTAGAAAGCGCCAAACATGGCGTCCTAATTTGCTGAAGAGAAGGAAAGCGCGCGATGAAGGTGCGACGCATCCCTTGCAGCGTCCAACTATTGAAGCCTTTAAAGGCAATTACAGAGAGCTTGTATTATCATTTTGGGTCTTGTTTCTTGGAGGCGTAAAGAGAAGGGAGGACTCTCCACCATTAACGACATCTTGAAGTAAGATTTTAATACCTATTTTGGTAGATTTGGTCCGTTAATTTCATCTCCTAACATTTCAATTACATATAATTCTTAGATTCTTGGAGAATCTCTCAAGAGCACTTCAAGAACTCAAATCTTAAAAATTTTAGGGTTTGACAAAGAGGTAATCTCTTCGCTCCAAAATTATATATTTATACTCCATTGATGTAGTAGAGTATGTTTATGAAGATAGATTCGTATTTAAACATCTAGTCATGAAACCGTAGAAGGGTTGGTTGATTGGGATGATGAATAGTGTTGTGTCTTGTTTGAACGATGTTATTTCGAGCTTCTAGTGGAACAAATAGATCCCACGATATGTTTAATGAAGTATTTGAAGTTAAAATTCAAGGATTTACCTTCAAATGATGAAATGGGGATTTTGCTAAACTTAGGAAATTAGACTTAAAGTGTTAGACACTTCGTTGGATTAGTTGGTATTGTTGTGACGCGTTATTGAATTATGTGAGTTTGTATATGTAGATTGTGACTTGTCGGTATTATCGGATCATTCAGGGTAAGGTTGGAAGCGATTTGAGGTACGTTGAAACTTATTACCTTCGGAGCTTTTCTCCAAACTCATATCGAAACACGATTAAATTGAGCTTCTAAATGTGAGTCCTATCTTGTGGGGACGAGCGAGTTGTGATTGTACAATTTCTTGCATTATAAAAGATTTGACTGCTATGAATATTAATTTTCTTGAAATGTTATTTAAATTTTTAAAACTAAATAAAGGAGAAGCACTTGTAGTATTTTTTTTTTAAACCACAAATACATGAGTTGTGAAATGCATTGGGTTTAACTATTTTCAAATGGTTGATTTGACTATAAATATCATCATTGATAAATGTAAAAGTTTTGGGAGTTATTTAAGTTCACCAAGATTGACCTTGGATATTTTTCCTCATTAGGTCATGAAACTATACGTGCCGGTGTAGGCGTAGAACCTACCTTACGGTTAGGGACTACAACAGGGTACTTCCCTTTAGGGGTACTGTGCTACTTTATTAGCACGTCTGATTCGATTCGTGCGGCACCATGATGAGATGACCTGATCAAGTAGGGTATACGATACTTGCGCAAGGTACATAACCTAGTTCACTTTTCCTCGTGTCGGTGATGGTATAATGCTTCTGGTAAATGAAGAATTTAACATGATTTTTGTAAAGATCAACGCTAAAGGAAGACATTGAAATATGTGTTATCTTATTATTTTATTTTATTTTCTAAATTGTTAGTTGATATAAATGCTTCTTTCTTATATCAATTGTTATTTCATATTTTACAACTCTTTTTAGGGCTTGTCCTATATTTTTATTCGGGAACAGTTCATAATTTGTACTAGGCATGTGGAGTTTAGGCCTTTCGGCCACATTTTTATTTCTATTTTCAAGGACTGGACCTGAGCAGCTTGGACCGCGTGGATAGGGCAGCTCTACATTTTCTGTTGATACATTTGGTGAGACTCCACCCTATAGATTCAATAAACAATAGTAGTATTCCTTTTGGGTTGTAATCCTATGGTTACTCATATGACATGCATGAATGAAACTTTCTTCTACCTTTTTGAAGTTTTCTTTCAAAGGAAAATAGTTGCTTAAAGATACTTTTTTTAATGAATTGATTTTATATCTTAATATAATTGTATTTGAAGAGGCTTTCACATCCCCTATTAAGCATGTAGATGAGCATTAACTTATGAGATGGTTCACTCGGTTCGGGTAGAGTACAGGGTGCCGGTCACGTGGTTTTAGGGCGTGACAGGTATACTGTTAGGCAACTGTGTTCTTCTTCGATTATTACAATATATTGCAATATATTGTTAACTATAATAGTATACTGTTGCAATATATCTATATACTCCTACAACATATTGTATACCGTAGCAGTATACTATTGGGTAGCTGTGTTTTTCTTCTATTTTCAGCTGAAAATTTGGATCTCAATCGCCTCAAAATTAGCTCCAAATGCTATCAAATTTCAGTATGAAGTTCTAGAAGGTATTATAAGCAATATTTAACAGCACCCACTTTGAATCAAACAAGAAATCTTCAAAATAAAAATTTTAAATTCAATAGTTTCAAAACAAATCTCAATACATATTCTCCTTCCATTTATTAACTCCCTAGCAATTAAACACAGTAAATTTTATTTTATTCATTTCTCAGCACACTTAAATAATAACAAACAATTTCCCACAAACTTCCATGGATCTCTCCAGAGATACATTAATACTTGTTGCCCCTACTCGTATGGGCGGTCCAGATTCATTCTCCTCTATTTCAAAGGTTATATTTCCCCCCTCTTTTTTTGCTTTTACTTTTACTATTACTTGCCAAATATAAACTCATTGAATTCCCTTTTCACTTGGGATTTGGGATTTCTGTGTTTTTTTCCTTTCCTTTTCACAATGCAATTCTACAAATAGGTAAAGAGATGACTGGAGGCGGTGGAGACATACATCAAACAGTTACAGTAAAAATATCGGTAATAATTATAGGAGCTACTCTATGGCTTAAGAGCTGTTTAAAGCAAAAACAACAGGGGTGTTTGCTGTTGTGTTGTTTTTGATAGAGGACAGTCATGTTGTTAGTGCGAATAAAATAAAGGCCGGATAAATAATTTGGGCCGCATGGGTAGGAGAAGTAAATAATTTGGGCCTGGGCATTAAAGAGTAAATAGTTTAGAACTAATGGGTATAAAGTAAGATTTTCTCTTCTATATAATTAGAGCCGTCAATATGGGCTTGGTCTATTAGACCAGCCTAGTCCAACTCGTGATTAATTAGGGTTGGACTAGAATTTCTCGAGCTCATTTAAAAATAAGAATTTTAAGTCCGTCCCGAGTAAGCCCGTGGTCCGTGAGGTTGGGCTAGGCCGGCCCTGTCACGACCCGAATTTTCCACCGTCAGTACTATAATGGCGCCTAATATTGTACTCGCTAGGCAAGCCAACGTTACAGAATACCTCACTTTTTTCTTTTATCTTTTAATAAGTTAAACTTAACAAAAGTAAATCAGCAGAAATAAATGCGGAAGAACACAGTTTAAAAGATTATCTTTATACTAACAACGAAACCGTAATAAATTCTACCCAGAACTGGTATCACAACTCACGAACAG
The DNA here is from genome assembly GCA_026770625.1 of Nicotiana glauca. NCBI lineage: Eukaryota > Viridiplantae > Streptophyta > Magnoliopsida > Solanales > Solanaceae > Nicotiana > Nicotiana glauca. The sequence goes on from MU757136.1 coordinate 59,964, forward strand.
TCTACAAATACTACAAATAATTGTCTGAACGAAAAGTTTATATCTATTTCGAAAGTAGATAAAATAAAAATAAAATAGGATAGAAGGGGACGTCAGGACCTAGGGGTGTTCAAAACCGAATTGAAACCGAAAACCGAACTAAAACCGAAGTTTAATGGCTTATTGGCATTGGGTTAACGGTTTAACGAACGGGGAACGGATTGAAATTTTTTCATTAACGACTTATCGATTTGGGAGAATTATTCAATTTTTTTAACGGATAATCCGTTAACCCGTTAAGAATATATATATATATATATATATATATATATATATATATATATATATATATATATAAAATTTATTTTTATCCATATATATGTTAAATATCAAAAACCCTTCCACTTAAGTCTTCCACTCTTCCCGTACTCTATCTCTAAGTTCTAACGCCTAATTCCTAAATAATCAAAATCATAAAAATATGTAACAGAATCCTTGTTAATTACTTTACAAAAGCCAGAAAGTTCAGAATCAAATTCAAGCACTCAAATGTTTTAAAATACTCATACAAATGAAGTAGTATTACATTATAAACAAGTCTTTCTCAAGCGTAATGCATAAAAGATGCAACAACACTGAATTGGACAAGATAAGTTAGTACTCCATTTGTAGGTGCATATTTTCTAGTAATTCTGATTGAATATAGATTGAATTAGGCTGATAAACCGCCCGATAAGAGCTAAATCAATACCAATAGGCCTGATATCTTATCGGGTGACTAGCGGATTAATACATTTAAAAGCCGATAACCGATAAGCGAAACCGTTAAGAGTAAATAACTGTCCAATCCGCCCGATAAGCAGCCCTACCAGGGCCTGCGAATGCCTGCAAGACTACCTTGGCTCTTTGGGAAGCAGTGATAGCAACCAACCTCACGATCAACCACTAGCTCCAAAATCCGCATAGAAAGTGCAGAGTGCAGTATCAGTACAACTGACCCCATGTACTGGTAAGTACTGAGCCTAACTTCGACGAAGTAGTGACGAGGCTACGGCGGGGAATGCAACATATACAACCTGCAACAGTTTATACTAAACAGAAAGGAAATACAGAATATAATAAAGCAATAACTGGCATTAAATAAACTCGGAACACGGCTGTTCTACTAGTAATGGGCCTTAACAGAAATGAAAACCTAATAACAACTGATGCGGCGTGCATCCCGATCCCAACATATAAATAACAACATTATCAAAATTTACCCTTATTCCTCCCTGTTGCGACATGTAATCCGATCCCACATGTCTACCCTTATTACTCCTCAACATATATCACCCTTATTCCTCCTGTTGCAGCATGCAACCCGATCCCACCCCTTCCACCCTTATTACTCCTTATTGCGGCATGTAACCCGATCCCACTAGACAATCACATTTCACCCTTATTCCTCCTATTGCGGCATGCAACCCGATCCCAATATATATAAATATATCAGCACCAAACACAAAAGAATAAAGACAAGTGTTTCACAAGCTAACTCAAATCCCCCATATTACTTATACCTCAGTTCACACAATGGAATATCACTACGATTATGAAACGTCACCAGTAAAAACTACTCAGCGTACCCAACCAAGATGCACCAGAAGGCACAAATAAATTAATATAAGCCAACATGGTAATAAAATGAAGCTACTAAATAAATAATACTTCAATGGAACATCAACAGTTAATATGAACCAATTAAGTATTTCAATAAAGAGCACAATAGTTATTATGAAGCAATTAGCCATGGAAACATTTATGAAAAAGTAGAAATTAAGGTAGGAAAGCAAGATATAGGGAAATGGGGAAAGCAGGCTAGACAAGAAATTTGGCGATGCATAGGTACTCGTAATCACGCCTATACGCCACACACATGATATCTCACATAGCAAGCAAGTCATAGATCCCTAATCCCTCAAGTCAAGGTTAGACCAAATACTTACCTCAAGCCAACGGGTATCTCGAAGCTCAACCACCGCTTTACCTCTCAATTCCGCTACCAATTCACTCGTATCTAGCCATAATTAACTTAATAACATCAATAATTCTAAATAAACAAATTCCAATACACAATAATAGATTTCCCAATATTTTTCCCGAAAGTCAAAAATTGACCCAGGGCCCGCTTGATCAAAACCCAAAGTTCAAACCCGATTACCCATTCACCCTTGAGCCCGAATATACAATTAGTTTCGGAATCCGACCTCAAATTGAGGTCCAAATCCCCCAAATTCGGAATCCTAAATTCTATGCCAGAAAAACCAATTTCCCATGAAAAACTAGATTTTGAGATGAAATCACGCAAAAAGATGAAATAGATTGAAATGAATGAGTTAGAAATCACTTACCTATAATTTGGAGAAGTTTCTTTGAAAAATTGCCTAGGGAGGTTTAGGGTTCGAAAATTTGAGAAATGAATTTAAAATACCGACTAAGTGATATTTTGATCAGTTGCAGATGTCGCATTTGTGACAGAAGCTTCATAATTGCGAATCTCGCAAATGCAAGCTTGCTGCATGTCTGCTACTGTCGCAATTGCAAAAAATTTGTCGCAATTGCGAAGGCTGACCCTCTCTATTGACTTCGCAAATGCGAACATGCTGGCCCAGCCGTTTGATCGCATTTGCGATGAAAGGATCGCAATTGCCAAGCCTATGAAGCTCGTAATTGCGAAGCCTGATCTCGCAATTGCAAGATTAGAGGCCTGTAACTCTGTTGAACCATACCAACAAATTCACTAAGTTCAAAATCACTCTGTGGCCTATCCAAAACTCACCTGAGCCCTCGGGGCTCCAAGCCAAACATGTACACAAGTCTAAAAATATCATACCGACTTGCTCATGCGATCAAATTGCCAAAATAACATCTTAAACAACGAATTTAACACCAAAACTCATAAAATTTTCAAGATAGTTCGTAATTTCTAACTTTTAAACCAAAAGTTCCGAATTACATCAATTCACCTCTGTTTTTTACCAAATTTCACAGACACGACTTAAATATTATAGCAAACTTGTACCGGGCTCCGAAACCAAAATACGGGCACAATACCAACGAGATCACACACTATTCCATTTCTAAAAATCCTTATATTTTTCAGGAAACAATTATCTTCAAAAATTTATTTCTCGGGCTAGGGACCTCAGAATTCGATTCTGGGCATACGTCCAAATCTCATATTTTTCTACGGACCCTCTGGGACCGTCAGAACACGGGTCCGTGTCCGTTTTCCTAAAATGTTGACCAAAGTCAACTAAAATAGTATTTTAAAGCCAAAAGTTATTATTTCTTAATTTTTTCACACAAAAGCTTTACTGTATCGCGTTTGGACTGCGCACGCAAATCGAGAAGAGATAAAAGGAGTTTTTAAGGCCTTAGAACACGAAAACGAATTCTAAAACAAAATATTACCCTTTGGGTCATCACATTCTCCACCTCTAAAATAATCGTTCGTCCTCGAACGGACATAGAAAAGTACCTGAGTCGGTGAAAAGGTGGGGATATCAGCTCTGCATATCAAACCCCGACTCCCAGGTAGCTGCCTCAACAGGTTGACCTGTCCACTGCACACGAACCGACGAATAACTATTCGATCTCAACTATCGAAACTGCCGGATCGACTTCATCCCGGTCTCAACTCGTAGGTCAAATCCTGGTCCAACTGGACAGGGATAAAATCTAACACGTGGGATGGATCACTGTGATACTTCTGAAGCATGGACACATGAAATACTAGGTGAACAGCTGATAAACTCAGTGGAAATGCAAATTTGTAAGCCATCTCTCCCGCTCGATTAAAGATCTCAAAAGGCCCGATGAACCTAGGTCTTAGCTTGCCCTTCTTCCCAAATCTCATCACTCCCTTCATGGACGACACCGGAAGCAACACTCGCTCTCCGACCATGAATGTCACATTACGAAGCTTACAGTCAACATAAATTTTTGCCTGAACTGAACCGTACGAAGCCTATCCTGTATGATCTTAACCTTGTCCAAGGCATCCTGTACTAAATCTGTACCCAGCAACCGAGCCTCCCCCAGCTCAAACCACCCGGTTAGCGATCGACACCGTCTACTATATAATGCCTCATAAGGGGCCATTTGGATGCTCGACTGATAGTTGTTGTTGTAGGCGAACTCCGCTAACAGCAAGAACTGATCCCAAGAGCCTCCAAAGTAAATAACACAGGCTCTAAGCATACCCTCCAAAATCTGAATAGTACGCTCTGAATGCCCATCCATCTGAGGATGAAATGCGGTGCTCAACTCAACCCGCGTACCCAACTCACGCTGTACTGCCCTCCAAAAATGTGAGGTAAACTACGTACCTTGGTCCCAAATGATAGACACGGGCACACCATGAAGGTGAACAATCTCCCGTATATAGATCTCAGCTAACCGCCCTGAGAAATAGGAAACTGCTACAAGAATGAAATGCGCTGACTTAGTCAGCCTATCACCAATGACCCATACTGCATCTAACTTCTTCTGAGTCCGTGGGAGTCCAACAATGAAGTCCATAGTGATACTCTCCCACATCCACTCAGGAATCTCAATCTACTGAAGCAAACCACCAGGTCTCTAATGCTCGTACTTTACTTGTCACGACCCAAATCCCAAACCTGGTCGTGATGGCGCCTTTCGTGGAGACAAGGCCAGCCAGTCAACCCAATTCATCCTTTAAAAATAATTATTCAACGCAATTATAGTGCAACATGGTTTAATAATACCAATAGCGGAAATATAGATAAAAATATGCAGAAATCCAACCCAACACAGCCCTAACCGGGGTGTCGCAAGTCACGAGCATCTGAAGAAGACTGAAAACCATTATATGGCCAATAATATCTACAAAATAAAATCTGGAGTTCAAAAGATGAAGTCCGGTGCCGCGAACGCTGGTGGTCACCTTGCTCAGCTTTAATAATAATGCCTTCAATCCGCTAATAACCCGCTATCGGGGGAACAATACCTGCAACTGCACACGAGGTGCAGGGAGTAAATTGAGTACTCCAAGTAATAAAAGTAAATAATAGCTGAAAGCAAAAAATCACGTAAGGCGCTCCATCATGCTATATAGAACAGTACAACCCTTTTTGAGAAGAACAGTAAAACCGTGAAATCCTTTGGAAAATATCTGGACTCAGTTAAAACCTCTTTTGAAAATATTCCTTTTCAATAGTTTAAGAAAATGAACGCGACACAAATAGTGTAGTCAACACGTAAGTCAACCCCTTGGGCACAGCACTCCATCAACAAATAACACCGGGGTATCCGGTAAACAGTGCAAGAAGTAGCATGGATGCCAATGAAATGAGTGTGTTGTATGTCATGACAACCAGTACAAATAGGAACAAATGCATGAGTGCAATGCAATGCATATGATGGTACATTCCAGTACCCACTACGGCGCGCAGCCCGAGCCACCCATATTCATTTATCGTCGACGGCGCTCACTGGGGGTGTGTACAGACTTCGGAGGGGCTCCTACAGCCCAAGCGCAACATCAAGCCATCTCGTGGCATCAATCAAATCCTGGTCAGTCATTGTTACCTGACCCATTTACATCATATAGTGTCATTATTACCATTGTTTCAAGTTCCTGCTGCGGCACGCAGCCCGAGCCACCCATAATGTTTCAAGTCACATCACACAGTGCCATTGTTACCACTGTTTTAAGTCACTGCTACGGCGCACAGCCCGAGCCACCCATAATCAGTCCAGAAATCAACATAATCCCCTTGGGCATTTGTAAAACAATAGTTCTTAGCCCGAAATAACTTTTAAAATATCATTTGAGTTTTCAAAACTTAGAATCATGGCTGAGTTTGCAAAACAATATTTAAAACCTTGGACTGAAACCAAATGATATGTAAGATATGCTAAAATAGTAATATCAATTCCTGAAGGATTCACATAGTTGGCACAAAGCCCAAACATGGCAATCAACCCAAATTATGATGATAACGAGTAGTTTCAGTCAAATACACGGTAAAAATCAACAACCGAGACAGACTAAGTCACAATCCCCAACGGTGCTCTACCCCACGCTCATATCCGGCATGCAAGTCACCTCAATACAATACTATGATGTGCAAATCCGGGGTTTCAAACCCTCAGGATATTATTTACAAGTATTACTCACCTCGAACTGGTGAAAGTTCTAGCTCGCGACGCCTTTGCCTCGCAAATCGACCTCCTCGTGCGTCGAATCTGTTCAAAACCATAACGAATACATTTCAATAGGCTAAGGGGACATAACCCAATCGAAAAGACTCGAAAAACATCGAAATTCACAAAATTTGCCAAACCCGAGTCTCGGGCCCACGTCTCAAAAAATTATAAAATTAACATCACCGGCTTCCTTATCTCGCCACGAGTCTAACCATGTAAAAATCATTCAATTCCCATATCATTTCGACCCTCAAATCCTTGATTCTATTCAAGAGGGTTTCCTACTCTTTTCCAACAAAATTCTCTGATTAAATGCTAAAATTCGTAATAGATTCAAGTTATACAACCAAAATTTAGTTAAGAACACTTACCCCGTTGTTCTCTATGAAAATCAGAACAAAAATCTCCTTAACCGAGCTCCAATTCATCAAAAATGGGAAATGGGAACGAAGTCCCATTTCCAGAACTTAACCTTTCTGTCCAGGACTATTTCTGCCTTTTGCAGAAAATAAGCCGCTTCTGCGGTCTCTTAATTTGCCCGACCAATCGCTTCTGCGGTCCACCTATCGCAGAAGCGATTTCGCCTCTGCGAAATAAAATCCGCTTCTGCGGTTCCTGGCCAAACATCCACTTTTCGCTTCTGCGGCTGCCAAGTCGCATTCACAGCTCCGCTTCTGCGACTCCTCATACGCTTATGCGGAACCGCTTCTACAGTCCATTTCAGCAAAAGCGAAAATATCAGATACCAGATCCTTCAGCAGTCCTTAAACTCCAAATTTCATCCCATTAGCCATCCGAAATCACCCCGACGCCCCTGGGACCTTAACCAAAAGTATCAATTCATCCTATAACGTTATTCAAACTTGTTCCAATTATCAAAACACATCAAACAACGCTAAAACCATTAAATTACATCGGATTCAAGCCTAAGTTTCTTAAAAACTTTTGAAATACACTTTCGATCAAAAACCCGACCAAACGACGTCCGAATGACCCGAAATTTTGCAACCACATCCCAAATCACCTAACAGAGCTACTGCAACTCTCGAAATTTCATTGTGACTCCCGGATCAAAATCTCACCTATCAACCGGAAATTCCCAAAATACTAACTTCGCAAATTCAAGCCTAATGCTATACCGGACCTCTAAAACCACTTCCGATCACACTCCTAAGTCACAAATCATCCCCCGAAGCTAACCAAATTATCGGAATTTACATCCGAGCCCTCTAACTCATAAGTCAACATCCGGTTGACTTTTCCAACTTAAGCCTTCTTAAAAGAGACTAAGTGTCTCATTTCTTATCAAAACCATTCCAAATTAACTTGGTTACACAAGATACGGATAAGGAAGCATAAAGAAGCTGAAAATGTGAAAAACGGGGCGGTAACTCATGAGACGACGGGTCGGGTCGTTACATTCTCCCCAACTTAAACAAACGCTCATCCTCGAGCGTACCCAGAGTTGTCGTAGAATCCAATCAAAAGCTGAATGACCTTATCAAGCATAAACCCGGGGATGATCCCATGTCACCCTGTCTCGCATAGGTCCGATAACACAACATAGTCGAAATTTCACAATCCATCTAGTCCATAAACCATATAACCACATTGCACTTTTCGAAATCATACACAAGATCAGAACCTTACATTTATACTCAGAATAAGTCTGAACCAGCTGTAATAGCCCATGTCTGCAACCTCAGGTGCAATTATATGATATACCAATAACTCAAACACATGCAGCGATAACTTCTATTTACAATAGCTGCCCACAACAACCAAATACCGATAGAAATCTCTTATTAGCCAAGGTTTCATTCCAACACTTTCATATACTGCCAACGATAATTGAAATACGTAATAAACCATAATCATTGCTCAGATCAACCATTCATGAGGCCATTTATCCTCTGGCAATTGCCATAACAAATTTTTTTTTTGAACCCAACCTCAATATTATCCTTCTAACAAGCTGAAATCAAAACTGTTCGTATTCCTTAATGACCCTAATGATCACCTCGAATCAAACACACCACTCTGGTAATATGACACCTCGATACTGGCCTAAGCCACCACTTGCATAATACAGGCACCAATAAGAAACGGTCTGATCATACTCAAATCATGACAAATGACTCAAACGAAAGAGTTGTAATTCAAGCTCATCAGTCCACCACAACACAAGGCTGAGACCTTGTCTCACATCATAGAAATAGAATACCTGAATCTACCCCGAAGGGTCTAATCTCCACGTAGCCTCGCTACAATGCACGATCTTATCCAAACACTGTTACACATGAAGCACCTCAAATTGCTATACTCGAAATTGACAACCACGCACGATTGATATCTGGAACCCAAACAAATCATTATACCCATGGTGAAGCAAATAATATACACCATACGATCCTGAAAGGCACAACCGATGCGTCATTCGCCGAGCAACACCCAATACGGACTTTCCTTAGAAACCAGGAAGTAAGGCATACAAAGTAACATATGGAAAACTATTCTCAACATCACACTATTGCGGCGTGCAACCCGATCCAGATAACATACCCGTGGCGGCGTGCCACCCGATCCACACAAATATCTCACATAGGGAGATGGACATCGAGCCAAATTTGCTCATTATAACAAAACACCGAGTATCGGTTGTAATCATACTGAGTGCATAATGACATCTACATATAGCATCGTGAGCTACAAAACTCAAACACAACTGAGGTTCCCCCCCCCCCAACTTCCACTATGAATCCCGATAGCACCGCACTATATATGCCCACAGTCCGAAAATCATAACGCCTCATAGCACAGAAAAAGCAACTCATAGATCTCCCCAAATCACTAGCAGGTTCAATAACTATCGAACCAACCTATCCTTCATCAATGCAACTCATGACTAACCAAACTAACTCAAGCTAAATACGTATCCAATCAGCTTACCAACAACTCATTACCAAGAAGCCTGAAGTTGCTCCTTCCATTACTATGCTCATGCCGGAGCCGTGCGATACGGTGCCCGACACCAATTCAATACCGAAATCCACAATATCGCCCGGCGACATGCCCGACCACAAGGAACGCATCCGAAAAAGTCCCTCAATACCAGAACTGAATCAATGGTAGAAACCTCTGCACTGACATCCGCCACGAAGGCCCAATTAATAAAAGCAATCCTTGCCAGCCGTTTGCTGGTCTTTGGAATACAAACCACCTTGCTAGAACATAATCCGATGCACCTCGCCATGCAACCTGTGGCATTTTCCGACATAACCCATAGCACCATAGTCTAGAATAACCCAACAATGAGACATCTAGTCTACACTCCAATATCATGTCCAAAATCTAATATACCAAGCAAAGAAAGATCCACTCGGGCCTCCAATACCAATAGCCGCTAGACGGTGCCGAATACACACGATCCACAACCACGACATAAACTGTAGCTGAGAACTCTCAGTCTCCAACTCCATATAACAACCGAATCACTATACCTGATTCCAAATTCCGCCGTATGAGTATATATTACATCTCAAGTACCCAATCATTCTTCGAAAAATATTCTAAAATTCTCCTGTGCCATCAAACACACTCAGATATCAGCAGTCGATCTAGCAAGAAAGCACCGCAATACTATCGTAGTATCATCAGTCTAATCATATTTCCCTGCTTCCGAGACATATACTCTCGTCAGATCACTTCCAAGTAGCAGTACCATCTCCATGATTAACTGGGGCTACCCGTTGCCTAGGAATTTTATGAACTTCTTTTCAGAACTGAACTGTAACTCATCCAGCCAAGACCTTCCGTTAGTCCCATCTAGAAGAAGAATCATTACACATCCCATGCTTCGCATACCCATAGAAAATATATCTATCCCCAAACCACGGTAAAACTCAACAAGAACTCTCTCCCAATTCCATCTATCAAATTTTCTTTCTGATTCATCATCAACTTGATATTTCTCCCTCGCTGTAGCATCACAATGCCTCAATCCAGGCCTACCACACGAGACTCGAACATCAAACCACACTGTCTAAGACCCATAGGCCACTGAATACTCTCTCAGTTGTTCACAGACATACCACCTTCCGGAATACTTTACTTTGAAGAACTTGTTGAGAACCCGAATTCACTGCCATTACTTTCTAGATGCCGATGCATAGGATCCCATAATTAATATAAAAAAACCACAAGCCTCGACATTCCCCGATGAATACACAGTCTCTGACCACATACACAACCTTGAAACACCTGATTGATACATGCAAAATCTTGAATACATTAGAATCATTATCGAAAGTCGTTCACTCTTATTCAAACTGTAAATTACCTGACTCAATGAACAGAACCACTCGTGCCTTGTTAGCACTCTGACACCGCAGGATATGATCTCATTCCAATACAAACAACATCCTCCTTCTCTATATGCTGAGCATTCTTTATCATCAACAGCTCAAGATATCCTATTATTTTCACACATCCATGAAGCACCATATAACCTTTGTCAAAATTTTGCTCCACTCATGCCATCCTCGGCTCAATTTCTACAACCAGAACTGATCCGTCAGCATACCTCGAAACGGAACCAACATAGCATATAAATGTACAGTAAACTTAATCAATAGCAAACTCCCCAACTTGGCTCAAAGCCATAGATCAAAACGCACTCAATAAATCATAACGCATATACTCTATTGTTGCCTTAATACCATTAGTAAGATTGAACTTGCTCCTTCATAAGCTTGTGGAAACACAAATCATCTGGAATTTTAACTCTTCTGCAATTCTTACATTCACTCACATAACAGTTAAGCCCACTCTCTAGGCGGCCCAATTTAGATTCAACGCATATTCTCACTTGTAAATGAGATTTTCTAATAGACGACATAAGGGTCACACCACCTTAGAATACTCCGTAGGAGATAACCCACCTGTTTTGCCTCCAATTAACATTTTGTATACCTTCCACTATCATACACATTACACAGTCACTTAATCTTTCTGAGTCGAAAATCATACCGTAACATGAAATTTACTTCACTCCAACTAGGAGACATGAAAAGATTCTTCACGCACCCATATTCGGGCTATGAATCGAATCACAATAGGAATCGAACACTTAATAGTTCATCCATTATCCAGCAGACTTCTTCGTCAGTACCAAGTCATATAGATACATCTCACAGTACTAATATACTCCTCACATGAATACAACCGCCATTCTGGCTAATAGGGACAATACCGAACATATAAGTCCAAACACTTGCTCACATAACCAGCACCTTGGTGCTCAAGCCATAGGCAAAGATCTGGCCTCAAGTCCTCCAAATTGGCCCAACATCAAACTCACGGAGATTACATCTCGCCCCTCGATCGGGGAATCACAAGCCATCAAGGCACATATAATACTGAGCGCTCAAGTGCGCATATAGACGTGTGAAAGGAATTTCACGAGTTATATCTCAAGCTGAATCAAGTACGCACGATAAGAATTCCAAGAATGGAAAGTTTTTCCTAAAGGTTCTGCAGCCTCTCGAGGATAAATATAGACGTCTCTGTACCGATCCGTGAGACTCTACTAAACCTGCTCATGACTCGTGAGACCTACTAACCTAGGCTCTGATTACAACTTGTCACGACCCGAATCCCAAACCTGGTCGTGATGGCGCCTCTTATGGAGACAAGGCCATCCAGTCAACCCAATTCATCCTTTAAAAATAATTATTCAACGCAATTATAGTGCAACATGGTTTAATAATACCAATAGCGGAAATATAGATAAAAATATATGGAAATCCAACCCAACACAGCCCTAACCGGGGTGTCACAAGTCACAACCATCTAAAGAAGACTGAACATCATTATATGGCCAATAATATATACAAAATAAAATTTTGAATTTAAAAGATGAAGTCTGATGCCGCGAACGCTGGCGGTCACCTTGCTCAGCTTCAATAATAATGCCTTCTATCCGCTAATAACCCGCTACCGGGGGAACAGTACCTGCAACTGCACGCGAGGTGCAGGGGGTAAAGTGAGTACTCCAACTCAGTGAGTAATTAAAGTAAATAATAGCTGAAAGCAAGAAATCACGTAAGGCACTCCATCATGCTATATAGAGCAGTACAACCCTTTTTGAGAAAAACAGTAAAACTGTGAAATCCTTTGGAAAACATTTGGACTCAGTTAAAACCTCTTTTGAAAATATTCCTTTTCAATAGTTTAAGCAAATGAACGCAACACAAATAGTGCAATCAGCACGTAAGTTAGCCCCTCGGGCACAACACTCCATCAACAAATAGCACCGGGGTATCCGGTAAACAGTGCAAGAAGTAGCATGGATGCCAATGAAATGAGTGTGTTGTATGTCATGACAACCAGTACAAATAGGAACAAATGCATGAGTGCAATGCAATGCATATGATGGTACATTCCAGTACCCACTGCGGCACGCAGCCCGAGCCACCCATATTTATTTATCGTCAATGGCGCTCACTGTGGGTGTGTACAGACTCCGGAGGGGCTCCTATAGCCCAAGCGCAATATCAAGCCATCTCGTGGCATCAATCAAATCCTGGTCAGTCATTGTTACCTGACCCATTTACATCATATAGTGTCGTTATTACCATTGTTTCAAGTTCTTGCTGCGGCGCACAGCCCGAGCCACCCATAATGTTTCAAGTCACATCACACAGTGCCATTGTTACCACTATTTTAAGTCACTGCTGCGGCGCGCATCCTGAGCCACCCATAATCAGTCTAGAAATCAACATAAGCCCCTTGGGCTTTTGTAAAATAGTAGTTCTCAGACCGAAATAACATTTAAAATATCATTTGAGTTTTCAAAACTTAGAATCATGGCTGAGTTTGCAAAACAATATTTAAAACCTTGGACTGAAACCAAATGATATGTAAGATATGTTAAAATAGTAATATCAATCCCCGAAGGATTCACATA
>MU757136.1:79668-111690 GCA_026770625.1 Nicotiana glauca
GGGCTCTTCCAAATCAATAGAGGGGGTACACCAACCCGCAACAAAAACACACATCAAAGGCATAAGAAAATAATTACACCAATTATTGTTGAATCCTTCTTTTTCAATCATGACATTATACAATTATAATTCAAGTTCTCGGCACATTGGCCACACTCTATTTCCCAAATTCATTTGATTACTTCAAACATCTCTAACATAGAGGATTTCACATAGTTTGGCATAAGATATACAACTCAATCTCAATTTAAGGTCTAAGCATTTCAATACATGATTCATTTTCCTTGCGCCCTTTTTAAGTTATCAACGATAGCACCTTGATCATATTGAAATGCATATTTCACAATTATAGGGTCACAACACCAACTCATGTAAAGTACCAATAACAACAAGAATCCAAAGTTCAATTTTACCACATTTACATAGTCACTTACTTTACTTCCAAACATCTTTGTACATTACCAACAACTAGACACAATCAATCAAATACATTTGGTACACATAAGAATAATTTGGAGGATTAGCCATAACGAGTTTTCTCACACAATTTGGCATCAAAATCTCACTTTAAACTTGACTTGAAGTCGAGGCATTTTAGCACATAATTCCCTTTTTTTTTCATATCCTCATTTACCAAGAACAACATATTAAACACATTGAGGTACATCTTTCACATATATTCTTGCAACACCCAAATCCTTTGAAATAATGAATACTACATAAATTAAATTTCGGACTTATAACATACGCAGGGACACCATGGGAGCTCAATTTCTAAGAAAAGGGAGTTTTAGCCATACAGACTGATGATATACTACATGATCTGGTGGTGCAGTGACATTAGTAGGAACAAGGGTACTCCCCTTAATAACAAGTTCTACCAATCCCTCCATGGCTCAACACATTCTTCTAACAAGTCCTTGGGTAATCCACTCGGACTAAATGGTGGGATCAATCCCTGCTTACATGCTTCAGATTTGCGGAGTATGGTATCAAAATTACCAATCTTGAGAATAAGACTTAGAGAGAAAATCAACTCCCTATCTTGAGCTATATTGCACGATCTGGATTATCAAAGAAGGGTGAAATTCCTAAATGTCCAAATAGCCTCCAACTTATAGATGTGGTCAACAGCACACCGATAAGAAGGACTCTACTAGACACGGCTCTGAGACATCCTAGGATACTTTAAAACCTTAGGCTCTGATACCAAGTTTGTCATACCCCAAAATCCGAGGAGCACGACCGGCGCTCAACCGAGTAAACCCGACCGAGCAAGCCTGATAGGTATCATTCTACCCAAACTAACTCAAGAATAAATAGGAGATGGACTCCATTAATAAAATTCTATAAACATACCAATAATGATTTCCATTGGCAACTTAAATCATAATTATCAAAATATCATAAGTGTTACAAGTCTTTGCCAAACATCAATGTTTCTATTTTAAATTCCCATGCCCGAGACTACCCACAACCTATCTACGGAGCCTCTAAATACAAATGAAGAATAATATGGAAATATCGGTAACAAGGCTCCGCCTATACCTTACACAAATACCAAAATAGACTCCGAAAGAAATGCAGTATGAGCCACGTAGGGCCCCGAGAGGAAAGGGGCTCACCAATATAGCTGACGGAAATTGGATGAGGTGCTACTGTCAGTGGACTGGAGCACCTGCTATAGAACCACCTACAATCATAACAGTAATGTAGCGCCCCCGGCAAAAGGGACGTCAGTACATTTGAATTGTACTGGTATGTATGAACAACCTTTACCCCAAGTAAAATCAAATAACACACAAGTATCAGACATCAATAGAATCAACGATCAAATGCACGTGAAAGAAACAATCAAAGCCAAACAAGTTTCACAATCTCTCCTTTTCCCCTTCAACATTATCACATCAATGATTTCACAATATTCTCATATGTTCATTTCAATAGTGACTTCGATCACTTTTCCACCCTTATTACCTCGGCCACCCTTATTACGTCGGCCACCCTTATCACCACAACCCACACCTTATTACTTCATGTTGCGGCGCGCAACCCGATCCCACCGAACAATTACAATTCACAAACAACACAACAACAACAATTCACAAAGAACAAGAACAAAAATTCTTAAAGAACAACCATAACAATCCACAAGAATTGCCGTAGTCATCAATACCATTTCCATCATATTCAACAACTCATATGCATTTTATGTCACAACGATAATTGCCCACGACAAGCCATATATGTTATTACCACAGTTGTTCCAATTGCATCAATTACGATTTCTTTCCATCATTTGTTACACAGCTCTTACCACACAAACACATTCACACACCCACATTTGGTTTGTTGCCATTTACTTGCACCATCATATCGGAAGACTTAACCAACAACGTTCAAGGCACATTAATCACAAGAATTCACAAATAGTTCACATAAGTAAACACATACTTCCATGTCGACATCCTCAAGCTTTTACAAACTTTGCACATAACAAGATAGGCACATCAAATCACTTCTCACAATCACATATAACTTTTGGTATGGAAATCAACTAAGGCAATCAATTCACATATTTTCATACAAGGTACACATACCGTATGCTCGTCACAATAAGGGGATTCTACAAGAGTTAAAGTTAGCCATACATACCTCAAATTCGCCCCTTAATGATACTACAACGATCCAATACACTTAAGCAACTTCAATCTACAATACAATATTCAATATGGACAATATTATTAATAAATTCCATATCATATGCCATTTAGGCATATTATCAAACACCTTGTTGGTATAGATATTTAAACCTCATAAATATAGTGTTTGTTCATCCAACTATCACCATTAACCAATAATTCACCCTACCATCATTCCTAACCAATTTATAACTCTCAGCAACATATATATACGACCATTCATTCATACCCAACCATCAACCTTATTAATTAACCCATTTCACAATCTCTATAACCAACACAACTTAGGTTAGGCACTTATGGCTTTCAATCATCATCCCATGAGTTCTAATGTATCTATCATACATAAATAATCACCATAGAGTAGTTGGAGACGATAGACATACCTCTTGTAGTAAGAATTTTAAGAATCCCCACTTGTGGTGTTCTTGATAAATTCAAGGATTTGAATGGAAATCTATGGATTTTCAAGATCAATCCATGTTAATATAAGTGTTTAGGAGTAGTAATCAACTCAAAATACTCCAAAAATCTTACCTTGGATCATAGAAATGAAGAGTGGGACGGATCCCTCTTTTTATAGAGCAAGCCCTTGCTCCAAAAATGACTTGGGAACCCTCTATACCTGGTCTTGGGGTATTTAGAAGCCTTCCACTAGCGCGGCCGCGCACCTGGGCACGCATCTGGGCGTGCTAGTTTGCCCAGTGTTCTGTCTTGGGCGCGCACATTTTAGCGCGGGCACGCATCTGGGCGCGCTAGTGACACATGCCCGGTAAAATGGTCATAACTTTCTGTATACACCTCCAAATGACGAACGGTTTGTTGCGTTGGAAACTAGACTCAAAGAGCTTTAATTTTATAGGTTGTGCATCACACAAATCCTTATATAACTGGAGATATGATCGTCCAAAGTGAGGTTTTGTGCGTACTTACTTAAAACTTTCGTCTAATATGAAATTTTCCAACTTGGCTTAGACTTAGGCCTCTCCTTAGACCCCAATTCACTTCTAATATGACTTATACGCTTATTAGCATATCCAATTGATATCCATCGTATCATAAATCCTCATTTGCACACGAAATAAAATAATTTAGCCTACCTTGGCACGACAAAATCTTATATTACTCGAAAAAAATTCCGGGGCCTTAAATTAACCGGTTCTGCGGTCTCTTAATTTGCCCGACCAACCACTTTTGTGGTCTACCTATCGCAGAAGCGATTTCGCCTCTGCGAAATAAAATCCGCTTCTACGGTTCCTGGCCAAACGTCCACTTTCCGGTTCTGCAGCTGCCAAGCCACATTCGCGGCTCCACTTCTGCGACTCCTCATACGCTTCTGCGGTCCATTTCCGCAGAAGCAAAAATATCATATACCAGATCCTTCAGCAGTCCTTAAACTCCAAATTTCATCTCGTTAGCCATCCGAAATCACCCCGAGGCCCCCGGGACCTCAACCAAAAATACCAATACATCCTATAACGTTATTCAAACTTGTTCCAATTATGAAAACACATCAAACAACGCTAAAACCATTAAATCACATCAGATTCAAGCCTAAGTTTCTTAAAATCTTTTGAAATACACTTTCGATCAAAAACCCGACCAAACCACGTCCGAATGACCCGAAATTTTGCACCCACATCCCAAATCACCTAACGGAGCTATTGCAACTCTCGGAATTTCATTCTGACTTCCAGATCAAAATCTCACCCATCAACCGGAAATCGCCAAAATACTAACTTCGCCAATTCAAGCCTAATTCTATACCGGACCTCCAAAACCACTTCCGATCACACTCCTAAGTCACAAATCATCCCCCAAAGCTAACCAAATTATCGGAATTCACATCCGAACCCTCTAACTCATAAGTCAATATCCGGTTGACTTTTCCAACTTAAACCTTCTTAAAAGAGACTAAGTGTCTCATTTCTTATCTAAACCATTCCAAATCAACTTGGTTACACAAGATACGGATAATAAAGCATAAAGAAGCTGAAAATGGGGGAAACGGGGTGGTAACTCATGAGACGACGGGTCGGGTCGTTACATTTACCTCCTGAAAATTCAAACACCAAGCTACATATGCAACAATATCCTTCTTTATCCTCCTCCACCAATAATGCTGCCGCAAATCCTGATACATCTTACGGCGCCCGGATGAATAGAATACTGGGAACTATGGGCCTCCTCTAGAATCAACTCACGAAGTCCATCCACATTAGGCACACAAACTCGACCCTACATTCTCAAAACTCCATCATCTCCAAGTGTGACCTGCTTGGCACCACCATGAAACACTGTGTCCCTTAGGACAAGCAAATAAGGGTCATCATACTGCCTATCCCTGATGCGTTCAAATAATGAAGACCGAGCGACTCTAGAACACGGCTGGGCTCAGAAACATTTGACCTCATGAATTGATTGGCTAAATCCTGAACATCCAAAGCAAGCAGTCTCTCACCGACTGGAATATACGCAAGGCTGCCCATACTGGCTGACTTCCTACTCAAAGCATTGACCACTGCATTGGCCTTCCCATGATGATACAAGATGGTGATATCATAGTCTTTCAATAGTTCCAACTTCCTTCTCTACCTCAAATTGAGCTCCTTTTGCTTGAACAAATACTGCAAATTCTTATGATCCGTGAACACCTCACATGATACGCCATATAGATAATGCCTCCTAATCTTCAGCACGTGAACAATGGTTGCTAGCTCCAAATCATGAACTAGATAATTCTTCTCGTGAATCTTCAACTGCCGCGAAGCATATGCAATAACCTTGCCACTATGCATCAACACCGCACCAAGCCCAATACGAGATGCGTCATAATATACTATAAATGGCCCTGAACATGTGGGCAAAACTAACACCCATGCCATAGTCAAAGTTGTCTTGAGCTTCTGAAAGCACGCCTCACACTCATCCGACCAGCTGAATGGCGTACCCTTCTGGGTCAACCTAGTCATCAGGGCTGCTATAGATGAAAACCCCTCCACAAACCGACGGTAATAACCCGCCAAACCCAAGAAACTCCGGATCTCTATAGCTGATGTGGGTCTAGGCCAGTCCCTAACTACCTCAGTCCTCTTAGGATCTACTTGAATACCTTCTGCTGATACAACATGACCCAAGAAAACAACTGAATCAACCAAAACTCACATTTTAAAAACTTAGCATATAACTGACTGTCTCTTAAAGTCTGAAGAACAACTCGAAGATATTGCTTGTGCTCCTCTCGGCTGCGGGAGTAGATCAAAATATCATCAATGAAGACAATCACGAAGGAATCCCAATAAGGCCTGAACACCTGGTTCATCAAATCCATAAATGCTGCTAGGGCATTTGTCAACCCAAATGACATCACTAAAAACTAATAATGCCCGTACCGAGTGCGAAAAGTTGCCTTAGGGACATCGGATACCCTAATCCTCAACAGATGGTAGCCAGATCTCAGATCAATCTTTGAAAATACCTTGGCACCCAGAAGCTGGTCAAACAAATCATCAATCCTCGGCAATGGATACTTGTTCTTGATAGTGACTTTGTTCAACTGCCAATAATCTATACACATCCTCATCGATCCGTCCTTCTTATTAACAAACAACACCGGTGCACCCCAAGGGAGACACTAGGTCTAATAAAACCCTTATCAAGCAAATCTTGTAACTGCTCCATCAATTCTTTCAACTATGGCGGGGCCATGCGATACAGATGAATAGAAATGGGCTGAGTGCCCGGAGATAAATTAATACAAAAGTGGATATCCCTATCGGGTGGCATCCCCGGCAGATCTGTAGGAAATACCTCTGGAAACTCCTGAACAACTGGCACAGAATATATAGAAGGAACCTCAGCACTAGTATCACTAACATGGACCAAAAAAGCCAAACACCCCTTTTCAATCATACGTTGAGCCTTCATATACGAAATAACCTTGCTGATAGAATGACCAAGAGTCTCCCTCCACTCCAATCGAGGCAACCCTGGCAAGGCTAAGGTCACGGTCTTGGCGTGACACTCCAATATAGCATGATAAGGTGACAACCAATCCATCCCTAAAATGACATCGAAATCAACCATATCGAGAAGTAGGAGATCTACTCTAGTCTCAAGACCCCCAATAATAACCAGACACGAGCGATAGACACGGTCTACAATAATAGAATTACCACAAGCGTGGACATATATACGGGAGCACTCAAATAATCATGAGGCACAACCAAATATGAAGCAAAATAAGAAGACACATAGGAGTATGTAGACCCTGGATCAAACAGAACTGAAGCATCTCTACTACAAACCAGAACAGTACCTGTGATAACAGCATCGGATGACTCAACCTCAAGCCTGGCTGGAAAAGCATAACAACGGGGCTGGGCCCCACCACCCCAAACTATATCTCTAGGACGGCCTCCTACTAGCTGGCCTCTACCTCTAACGGTCTGGTCTCCACCTCTAACTGTCTGACCTCCACTTCTAGCGGGCTGACCCCTACCTCTAGCTCCCTGACCCCTACCTCTAGCTGGCTGGGCAGGCGGTGCTGGAATCATGGCATGAGAACTCTGTTGTTGCGACTAAACACCCACTAATCTCGGACAAGCTCTTCGAATATGCCCATACTGACCACACTCAAAACATCTATCTGAATATTGTGGCTGAGGAAACTGAGATTGACCCTGGCGGGCCGGCTGACCGTGATAATAACTCTGAAGAGGAGGTGCTCTGATAGGAGTTAGCGGTGCACTATGAGTTGGCTGCCCTGAAGGGGGTACATAAGGACCACGACTCCCTGAAGCCCCATGAGATACCTGAAGTGTTGAGTGAAATGGTCTGGGATGATGTCCTCTACCAAAAGTACCTCGACCTCCAGATGAGGTACTACTGAATCCATCGGAGTGACGAGGCCTCTTGTCAGACCCCAAACCACTAACCTGAGCTAAAACCATCTCAACTCGTCTAGCTACATTGGCCGCATCCTAAAAAAATCTCACTCCCTATCTCCTTAGCCATCTGCAATCCGATAGGCTGAGCGAGTCCCTCAATAAATCTTCTCTCTCTCTCTCTCTCTCTCTCTCTCTCTCTCTCTCTCTCTCTCTCAGTGGGGAGTATAAGAAGAGCATGACGGGCTAAGTCAATAAATCTTTTCTCGTACTGAGTGACGGTCCTAGAACCCTACTGGAGGCGCTCAAACTTCCTCCGATGGTCCTCTCTCTAACTGATAGGGAGAAACTTCTCCAGAAATAGTTGAGAAAATTGATCCCAAGTCAAAGCAGGCGACCCAGCTGGTCTAGCCAAATAAAAATCCCTCCACCATTTCTTGGAAAAACCTGATAAGCGAAAAGCAGCAAAGTCGACCCCATTGGTTTCCACTATCCCCATATTCTGTAGAACCTCATGGCAACTGTCCAAATAGTCCTGGTGATTCTCTGAAGATGTACCGCCATAGGTAGTAGTGAAAAGCTTGGTGAACCTCTCCAACCTCCACAAAGCATTTGTAGAAATAGCTGCTCTATCGTTGGTCTATGCTACAATACCTGTTGGGACTGCCCCAAATGGCTGAGCTACTGGAGTCTGAAACTGGGGATCCATCTGCTCCGGAGTGTGAGTAGCGGGAGTTGTGCTCCTCCCCTAGCCCGAGAGGTGGCTGGTGCTACTGGAAGTATGCCTGCCTGAGTGACACTCTCCATAAGGCCCACTAGATGGACCAGAGCATCCCGGAGTACCAGAGTAGCGATGAACCCCTTATGAACCTTAGCTGGACCCACTGGAACGATCTGGGCCGGAACCTCATCATCAAACTCAACCTGAGGCTCCGCTGGTGGTGCTGCTGCTCGAGCTCTATGTTGAGCCTTGCCCCTGCCTCGGCCTCTAGCACGGCCTCAGCCTCTTCCTCTGCCAATTGTAGGAGATGCCACTAGGGCTCAGGCTATTGATCAGCTGATAAAGCAGTACCCATTCTCGCCATCTGTGAAAGAACTAAGTAGAGAGTTCAATTAGCATTGAGAGATCAAACCGCACGACAAAGATGAATAGAAGTGAAATTTTTCCTAACTTTGTAGCCTCTATGGGATAAGCACAGACGTCTCTGTACCGATCCTTCAGGCTCTACCAAGTTTTTCCATGAATTGTGAAACCTAAGCAACCTAGAGCTCTGATACCAACTTTTCACGACCCGAATTTCCCCTCGTTGGGACCGTGATGACGTCTAACATTGTGCTCGCTAGGCAATCCAGCATTACAGAATACCTAACCTTTTTCTTTTATCCTTTAATAATTTAAATTTAACAAAAGTAAATCAGCAGAAATAAATGCAAAAGAACACAGTTTAAAAGATTATCTTTATACTAACAACGAAACCGTAATAAATTCCACCCAGAACTGGTGTCACAACTTACGAACAGTCTACGAATACCACAATTAATGGTCTGAACGAAAAGTTTACATTTATCATAAAAGTAGATAAAACAGAAATGAAATAGGATAGATAGAGGACGCCAGGGCTTGCGGACGCCTGCAGGACTACCTTGGGCCTCCCGGAAACAATGATAGCAACCAACCTCACAATCAGTCACTAGCTCCAAAATGTGCACAGAAGGTGCAGAGTGTAGTGTCAGCACAACCGACCCTATGTACTGGTAAGTGTCGAGCCTAACCTCGATGAAGTAGTGACGAGGCTACGGCGGGGCATACAATATATACAACCTGCAACAGTTTATACTAAATAGAAAGGAAATACATAATGTAATAAAGCAATAACCGACATTAGATAAACTCGGAACCTGGATGTTCTACTAGTATTCAGCTATAATCAATCCTTAAGGTTGTTTCAACATCACAGTAATGGGCCCTAACAGAAATGAAAACCTAATAACAACTGATGCATCATGCATCCCGATCCCAACATATAAACAACAACAGTATCAGTATTCACCCTTATTCCTCTTTGTTGTGGCGTGCAACCCGATCTTACCTGTCCATATTTATTACTCCTCAACACATATCACTCTTATTCCTCTTGTTGTGGCGTGCAATCCGATCCCACCTGTCTCCTTGTTGCGACGTGCAACCTGATCCCACTAGACAATCACATTTTACCTGTATTCCTCCTGTTGCGGCTTGCAACCTGGTCCCAATATATATAAATATACAGCACCAAACACAAAAGAATAAAGACAAGTATTTCACAAGCTAACTCAAATCCCCCATGTTACTTATACGTTAGTTCACACAATGGAATATCACTACGATTATGAAGCGTCACCAGTGAAAACTACTTAGCGAGACCAACCAAGATGCACCAGAAGGCACCAATAAATAAATATAAGCCAACATGGTAATAAAATGAAGCTATGAAACAAATAATACTTCAACGAAACATCAACAGTAACATGAACCAATTAAGTATTTCAATAAAGAGCACAACAGTTATTATGAAGCAATTAGACATGGAAACATTTATGAGCAAGTATCAATTAAGGTAGGAAAGCAAGATATAAGGAAACAGGGAAAGGAAACAGGCTAAACTAGAAATTTGGCGACGCATAGGTACTCGTTACCACACCTATACTCCACACACATGATATCTCACATAGCAAGCAAGTCGGGGATCCCTAATCCCTTAAGTCAATGTTAGACCAAACACTTACCTCAAGCCAATGGGTATCTCAAAGCTCAACCACCGTTTTACCTCTTGATTCCACTACCAATTCACTCGTATCTAGGCAAAATTAGATTAATAACATCAATAACGCTAAATGAACCAATTCCAATACACAATAATAGATTTCCCAACATTTTCCCCAAAAGTCAAAAATCGACCTAAGGCCCGCTTGGTTAAAGCCCGAAGTTCGGTCCCGATTACCCATTCACCCCTGAGCCGGAACATACAATTGGTTTCGAAATCTGACCTCAAATTGAGGTCCAAATTCCCCAAATTCGAAATTCCTAAATTCTACCCAAGAACACCTAATTTTCCATGAAAAATTCTAGATTTTGAGATGAAACAATGCAAAAAGATGAAATAGATTGAAAGGAATGAGTTAGAAATCACTTACCTATGACTTGGAGAATATTGGGTCTTTGAAAAATTGCCTAGGGAGGTTTACGGTTCAAAAATTTGAGAAATGAGTTCAAAATCCCGATTAAGTGATGTTTTTATCAGTTCCAGATGTCGTATTTGTGACAGCAGCTTCGCAATTGCGAAGCTCCCAAATGCAATACAGGCTTCGCAAATGCGAACCTTCTGCATGTCTGCTACTGTTACGATAGCGAACAATTTGTCGCAATTGCGAAGGCTGACCCTCCCTGTTGACTTCGCAAATGCGAAGGAATGTTCGCAAACGCGATTTTGATCGCATTTGTGATGAAAGGCTCGCAATTGCCAAGCCTGTGAAGCTTGCAATTGTGAAGCCTGATCTCGCAATTGCGAGATCAGAGGCCTGCAACTCTGCTGAAGCATACCAGCAAATTTTCTAAGTTCAAATCACTCCGTGGCCTATCCAAAACTCACCCGAGAGCCCTCGGGGCTCCAAACCAAATATGCACACAAGTCTATAAACATCGTACAGACTTGCTCGCACGATCAAATCGCCAAAATAACATCTTAAATAACAAATTTAACACTAAAACTCATGAAATTTTCAAGATAGTTCGAAATTTCTAACTTTTCAACCAAAGGTCCGAATTACATCAATTCACCTCCGTTTTTTACCAAATTTCATAGACACGACTTAAATATTATATCAAACCTTTACCAGGCTCCAGAACTAAAATATGGGCCCGAACGAGATCACACACTATTCCATCTTTAAAAATCCTTATATTTTCCAGCAAATAATTTTCTTTAAAAATTCATTGCTCGGGCTAGGAACCTCGAAATTCGATTTTGGGCATACGCCCAAGTCTCATATTTTTCTACGGAACCTCCGAGACCGTCAAAACATGGGTCCGGGTTTATTTTCCTAAAATATTGATCGAAGTCAATTAAAATCGTATTTTTAAGCCAAAAATTATTATTTCTTAAATTTTTCACACAAAAGCTTTCTGGTATCGCGTACGGACTGCGTACGTAAATCGAGGAAAGATAAAAGGAGGTTTTTAAAGCCTCAGAACACGAAAATAGATTCTAAAACAAAAGATGACCCCTTGGGTCATCACAGGCCCGTGGGCCTAATAAAAATATTTATTTGAAATATATAAAATATAAAAAATATATGACATTACAACATCAGAATTAACATTTAGCATTGATGGACGTGTTCTTACTAAGTACAGAAATAGCACTCAAAATTGGTTGCACGGCTTTTCCCAAACTCAAAGTGTAATACTTTTTAATGTGAATTTGAATATTATTAGTTTTTAAAATTTAATTATTCTTAATATTTAAATAATTAATATTGCATAAGAATTGTAAATTTAGATAAAAGTGAAGATGCTAAGACTTGATGAAGATCATGTATTGGATATCCCATAAACATCATGGATGTTCTCTTGAATAGTTTATTTTAATTTTTGACTTTTAGAGAATAAAATATAGTCGTGTCTTTTACTTTTTTGGTGTTTATTGTGATATATTGGAATAGTATAAAAAATTATTATGTTTTGCAAAATTTTTCCAATAAAATATTTTTTAACTTTTAAATATTTATCTTTTTATAAGGTTAGTATTTAAAGAAAAAAAAAATTATATTTTTAAAAATAATGGACCGGCTGTGGGGGCCCGCGGCCCACATAGTACTAGGGTGAGATAACCACTATAAGGCCCGTCAAAATGATGGATTAGCCCAACCCAGCCGGTCAATTACTAAAGTCCACGTGGGCCGAGGTGAGCTAACCCGATCCGGCCCATATTAACAGCTCTATATATAATCTTTTCTTTTGTTTTCCGGATAGTTGGCGCAATTCTTTTTATCTTTTTAGTTAAGTCATCCCATATATAATACTTACATTTAGATTAATTCAGATTTATACCAGTAGAGATATTAAGCATAAATGGATTTGTACGAGCAAGGCCATAAAAAGATAAAAATCGCTCTCTACCAAAATATTCTCATTTGTCAAGACATTTTAGAGGTAGATGCTTAACCAAAAACTAAATTTTTAGTCAAATCTAGAATATAGAAGAACACGAGTTACTGATAATCGAAAAAGTGTATAAAGAAAGAAATTTGAGAATAGTAAGGTATGAAAGCTAGTAAATCAGAGTATATTTCAACAGTGCTTTGTGTCCCTCAACTGATTATATATCTCCCTTTTATAGATTCCTTTGGAAATGTCTGTTGTGTTTAAATCATAATGAGGCTATTATGAGTAATTAATGACATTGAATGCTAAGTTACATAATTATTACATTGAATGTATATATTCTTTAACGGACTCAACATTTAATTCTCATTAAATGTTGTATCTGCACCCTTTTCTATAGCCAGGTTCATTCTTTCCATTGCTCGGATGTAAATAAACTTAGACAGGTACGGGCGCTAATCCTCTTGTCCCGTGCCTCTTCCTTTTTGTTTACTCGTGCCTGCTTCGTAATTCTTGATTCGTGGCTAACTTTAATTTATTGACATCCCACGTGTCATGACATGTCACCATATATATAAATACAGTTTTCCCCAATACAGATATCCCCCCACTTTCCATTTATTAATCACTTTGAATATTTGGGAAGTAGAATTCATTAAAGGAGAATTTTTGTCACCATTAATGCTCTGACAGAGTTGACGCTTCAATTGCCACTTCTATTTAATGCATTACACATATCGTCCTCTTATTGGTTCCACAGTTTTGCAGCACTTTCTCAGACTTTCTTTTCGGCTTCATTGTTCACGAAGTGTCAGTTATCATTATTATGGTTCTTCCATCATCGTACTTTTTCCTTTTGTTGGTTACCTATTAGTATAAATATAACTTCTCTACTTCTCGTGTTACACATAAAGTGTATCATACACTCTAATCCTTCAAAACCCCCTTATTCTTTTCTGCTTCACTTCAACCTTCTTTGTCATGGCTTCACCAAACCCTAACCCTAGGAGAATCCCCATTATAGATAGCTTCCCCAATGCTCTGATTAGACATAGAAGAGGGGGTAGACTCCGTAGCCTAGGATCTGCTCGTGGTGGTAGTACGTCCACTCCTTCTTCTAGCTATGGTCCCTCTTTTGTGGTTAGAGGTTCACATTCTCAGAGGAGTTCTTCTAGGAACAAAGAATCCTCTCAGCCAATTAGTGACCTCTAGTTGAGTAAATAGTCCCTTTTGAAATTTCTTTTCATCACGATAGAGAGTCCCTTAGGACTCAAGTTGTCTCCTTAAATCGTGCTGATCCTTTCCCTACTCAAATCACAGATATTTTAGCTCCCATAGTTCGTAAGGTTTTGTCATTGGAGTGACAATTTTCCAATCATCGTTCCTAACCCAAATCAAAGGATCACGTCTTACTTAATTGGATTCTTTTTTGTTTACACGTATCCCTTCACTCTAGGGTTTAAACCGGCCATTGACCCGGTTATCTTAGAATTTTATCATTTTTTCGACGTATGTTTAGGTCAAATTGGCCCTATTGTTTGGAGGTCTGTTGCCTGCTTTAGACACCTCGCTAACATGGCAGATATCGAATTTACTTTTCCCCACCTAATTCACCTCTATTCCCCTAGGCTTTTTTGCAATGGCGTATTTACCTTTGCAGCCAGGAGCAAGAGGGTTTTAGTGAGCCCCGAGGATGATAAAGACCGTGGCTGGTATGCCCGGTTTGTTGCTGCCCCCACTGCTGGTTTAGTGGGTGAAATAACTTTTCCTTCCCCGAGAAGTGGAACTTTGCACGTAAGTATTAAATCCTTCTCATGCATTTTTTCATTCGAAGCTTACTTACTTTCCTAATATTACTTCTTCTTCTTTTCATCAACCATGGGTGTTGTGGAGTCTGTGCCCAACTTTCGTGGTTGGGTAGAAAAATTGCTGAAGGCTGCCCCAATGGAGGGTAGGTCATGGAAAATCCTTTCTGACTATTATGGTTGGAAAGTAAAAACGCATAGAAAGGGTTTCCATTTTTACCTCATCTGTATATAAATATTTTTATTGTTCTAACTTTTATCCTTAGTTTTATCAGTATTTTCTATTCGAGGAGTTACTGCAGAGGCCGTCATGGCGTCTCGTGACTCCTTAGGTATTCGTACCTCTTCAGCTCAGGATATATTCTTGGGCTCTATACAAAGAATGGTCGCTAAAGAAGATAATTCAGAGGAAGAAGACGAGGGCTCTTTGGTGTCGAGACCACGAGCCAGGAGACGTATTGTCTCTGAAGACAAGGTTGAAATCTCTCCTCACCTATCTTTTTTCGATCCTGTTATTAATCCAGTTATCATCCCTGATGATGATGTTTCTCCTCACGACACTCGTGAGTCAATAGATCAACTTTTTGCTAGTGGTTTTGGTAGTGGAACCTTAGGACCTGTTCTAGATAAACTTCCTTTCTCTTCTTTTTCATCTTCCGTACCTGTAATTGCTTCTTTACCTTCATCAACTATCGCTTATGTCCTTTCCTCCATTATTTTTACTACTTCCACTTCTCCTCCTTTAGCAATTCCTCCCTCCATTGTTCACCATACAGAGGTGGGCTCTTCAAGTAGGGGTGCTGCTATGAGGAGCATAACCATTGAGGTTCCTGCCAACAATAGCCTTTTGAGAAAATCTGGTCAAGCTGATATATGGCTCGAGCTTTTGATTGGCCCCATTGAGAAAGCTAAACTTGAAAGCCATAGTAACCTGACCCTCATGAACGATATAGTGCATGCCACTCTAAAGGTATTTTCTTTCCCTTTATTTTATAAAAACTTCCGACTTTGAAATTCTGACCTCTTTTTTTTGTTTATGTAGGCCAATCTCATTCGTACTGAGCTAATGAACCGAATCTCCCTTTTGGAGAAGTTGGCACATGATTTTGAGAAGCCTGCCCATGATGCAGAAGAGGCTGCCCGTGGCTCTCAGTTGGAGGCAAACAACTGGAAGGACTAGTTTAAAGGTGCCCAAATCGACATGGAGGATTTGCAGGAGAGAAAAAATACCTTAGAAAGCAAGTTCAAACATTAACCTCAGAGCTGGCGGTGATTAAGTTTTCCTCAAGCCAAGCCGAGAAGGGAACGTCTTGAATCTTCCTTTTCGGAGCAGCTATCCATGACCAACGAGGAAAATAGGGCTCTAAGGGCTATGTTGGCTTAGAAAGAAATTTATGACGGGGAGCTTGTGCAAAACCTTTCACAGGCACAAGAGGAACTTTGAGTTTCTGTGGACAAGGTACATGCCTTAGAGAGCTCACATGCTACCCTTCAATCATCTTATGGTTCTGTTTTGGCTGAGAATGAAGAACTTAAGAATGAAGTCGCTGTTTGGGAGAAAGATTATGAACTCCTTGAAGAGAAAACCGATATTAAGGTAAGTTGGGCTTTCTTAAATTCTTGTCGTGATACCTTAGTGGAAATGGGCCAAGACGGTTTCAACCTGGAATCAGAACTAGCCAAGGTGAATGAGATCATTGAACGAATTCAACAACCATAAGATTTTTCATCCCTCGAGGTTGAAGCTCCCGTGATTGAAACTTCTTTGGCTATGACTCCTGCAGTTGAAGTCCCCATGACCGTTGAAATTGCCACGGATGTCGAACCTTCTTCAAGCTCAACCGTGCCTCTTGTTGCCAGCCAAGTTGAGACTTCGTCTGTTGATGCTCCAACTGATGTGGTTGAAGATCAACTCTCATCTATTGACGATGTTGTTCCAGTTGAGCCCGCTGATGATCCTTCTTCATTCTTTGTTCTTAGTGAAAAGATTTACATTTGCTTTAAATTCCCTTTTTGCAGGTACCTATTTGGAAATGACTAAGTTTATACTTAGTCTTTAGTTTTAAATATTAAGAAGTTCTTATTATCATCAAACTTCTGTCTGTTCTATTCTTGCCTTTTATTTTCAAGGACTTAAAGAATAGTCTGCATTTTTGTTCTTTGAAAATGCTTCTGTTAATCTCATGACTAAATAACATGAGTTTTATAAAATAGGGCCTTTTTATATTTCGACACTTAATGGAGAAGACGTCTCAACTTCATAATGGTGTTATCATACGATAAAAGAGATAGGAACACACATGTTTCTCTGAAATAACTTTGACAAGTTTTTATTTCTGAACCTTGACAAGTTTTGAATGATACTTTACATGTATTTGAATTACATCTATAACTTTTTCGTAATTATTTTTCTTGTAACAGATTTTTACAAAAGAAGAACAATAGATACAAGGTTTTTCCTTGTAACCCGTTTTAGTACATAGTCTTTACCCTAACCGTTTTGAGATGTATTGGATTGCTGTAGCTCCAAAACATTAGGAAGGATTTGAGAGATAACTCCATTGTTCTCATGGGAAAGAATACTATGATGGATGCGATGACTTCGTAACTTTCACTTCGCACTTAACTCTTCTAGGCTTTATTTTTTCTCAATCTTCTTTGCCTTTCTATACATGTGACTATGTATACTATGTAGTCCCCCAAGTGTTTGAGTGTTGAAGTATGAAGCCTCGAGCACTTGATAATCTCTTTCACTTGGCCCTTTTCCTAAAAAGGAACTACATACGGGACTCGAAGATTCGATTATAAATGAAGACTGCTTAACCCGTTTATATTTCTATCAGAATAATTGTAACCCTGGGCCAGGAATTTTAGTCTATTCCATTTTGCCTTACAAGTCGTGACTCATCATTTAGTATAGGTTATCGTTTTACCTATCATCTAAAATCGTTAGTAAAATTTTAACAATTCAAAAAATAAAATTTATTATGGTGATACCTGACTGTGGGTTTTTCCTTAGAAATAGTATCTCTTCAAATGAACAACATTCCAATGTGAAGGAAGCACTTTCCTGTCCATTATTTCCAATTCGTATGCTCATTTTCCTACAATATCACGAACTTTGTAGGGTCCTTCCAAGGTCGAGCTTAATTTAACTGCGTTGGCTGCCTTTGTAGATTGAAAAACCTTTTTAAGCACGAAGTCCCCAATTTTGAAGTATCTCAGGCGAGCTTTCCTGTTGTAATATCGTTCGATCACTTGTTTTTGTATTGCCATTCTTATTAATGCGGCTTCTCTCCTGCCTTCCAATAAATCCAAATTAACCCGCATCTCTTCATCATTAGACTCTTGTGTTGCTTGTAAGAATATTGTGCTTGGTTCTCCTATTTCAACCGGGATTAATGCCTCAGCTTCATAAACCAAAGAGAAGGGTGTTTCTCCTGTGCTCATTTTTTTTTGTTGCGCGATATGCCCATAAAACTTCTGGTAACACTTCAGGCCAGTTACCCTTTGACTCCTCTAATCGTTTCTTTAAATTGTTGATTATGACTTTGTTTGTTGATTCTGCTTGCCCATTTCCCACTGGATGATATGGTGTAGATGTAATCCTTTTAATTTGCCAACTGTCAAATAACTCTGTGACTTGAGCTCTGATAAATTGAGGGCCATTGTCACATACGATTTCTTTTGGTACTCCAAATTGGCAAATGATATTTCGCCAAATGAAATCCTTAACCTCCTTTTCTCGCACCTATTTAAATGCTCTTGCCTCCACCCATTTAGTGAAATAATCAGTAATTACGAGTTGAAACTTTACCTGTCCTTTCGCTTAAGGTAACGGTCCTACTATATCCATCCCCCATTTCATAAATAGCTACGGTGCAATGACTGGATGCAATAATTCTGTTGGTCTGTGCATATTGTTACCATACCTCTGGCATTTATCACATTTAGCCACGAAACTTTTCGCTTCTTCTTCCATTTTGGGCGAATAGTACCCTGCTCTAATCAAGGTTCTCACCAGTGATCTTCCTCCTGCGTGATTCCCACAATGTCCCTCATGTATTTCCCTCATTACATACTCTGTTTGCGAAGGTCCTAGGTATCTTTCTAAGGGGCCACCGAACATTTTCCAATATAAATTACCTTGCTTTAAACAGTACCGAGCAGACTTCTTTCGCAGCGCATAGGCTTTTTTCTTATCATCAGGGACGGTACCATGCTGTAAAAAAGCAACAATTTCGTTCCTTCAATCCCAAGTTAAATTATTAAAATTTACCCCGTTCTTATCAGGTTTGAGAACTTGAGTGGAATAAATGTATAACCGAGGCATTTGTATCATTTGCTACATCTGCCGCAGATGCGAGGTTAGCCAAGGCATCTGCTTCAACATTTTCATCCCTTGGTATTTGTATGACCTTCCAAGTTTGGAATTGCTTTATTAGTTCCCGTACCATTTCCAAGTACTGTTGCATCCTTGCTTCCCTGGCCGTGTAAGTCCCCAGCATTTGATTAACCACGAGTTGTGAATCACTTTTGATCAATATTTGATTTATACCAAATTCTCGTGCCAATTCTAGACCTGCAATCACAACTTCATACTCTGCTTCATTGTTAGTTATGGAGTGACATTTAGTAGCTTGCCTAATAGTTTCACTCGTAGGTGGTACTAAGACAATTCCTAAACCTGCACCTTTTATGTTAGATGAGCCATCAGTGAATAAAGTCTACATACCTGGATTAGCCCCATTAAGTATATGTACTTCTTTTTCTGCTTCTAATTACATCCCTTAGCTAAAATCAGCCACGAAATCGGCTAATACTTGTGATTTTATTGTTGTTCTAGATTGGTACGTGATTTCATATTCACTTAGCTCTATGGCCCACTTAGCCAATCTGCCCGATAATTCATGCTTATGCAATATATTGCATAAGGGGTATGCAGTCACTACAATAATGTGATGACATTGAAAATATGGTCTTAACTTCCTAGATGCCATGATTAAAGCAAGTGCTAGTTTTTCCAATTGAGGATACCGTGTCTCTGTATCTAACAAAGATTTACTAACATAATAGATAGGGGATTGTTTACCTTGTTCTTCTCGAATCAAAACAGCACTTACCGCAACTTCTAAAACAGCAAGGTAGATAAAAAGTCTCTCCCTAGCCTTTGGTTTTGCTAGCAAAGGTGGGTTTGATAAGTATGTTTTCAAATTCCTAAGTGCTTTTTGACACTCCTCATTCTACTCGAAATGATCCTGCTTCTTAAGGGCTGAGAAGAATTTAAAATATTTTTCTGATGATTTAGAAATAAATCTCCCCAAAGTTGCGATTCTTCCTGTTAGTCTTTGAACTTCTTTCTTGTTTGAAAGTTTATCATGAATTTCTTCAATGGCCTTAATCTGTGCTAGATTCACTTCAATACCACGGTTAGAAACAAGAAAATATAAAAACTTACTTGATGCCACACCAAATGGACATTTTTCTGGGTTCAACTTCATATTATATTTTCGTAAAATTTTAAACATTTCAAAAAGATGCGATATATGATCTTCTGAATGCTGAGTCTTAACTAGCATATCATTTATATATACCTCCATGGTCTTACCTAAATGCTCTTGAAACATCTGGGTAACTAACCTCTGATACGTTGCACCTGCATTCTTAAGACCAAAGGGCATTACCTTATAACAGTAAGTCCCCCTGTCTGTTATGAAAGAAGTTTTTTCCTCATCCTCTGAATCCATTTTGATTTGATTATAGCCTGAATACGCATCTAAGAAACTTAATAGCTCATGTCTTGCTGTAGCATCAATTAGTTGATCTATATGCGGTAAAGGAAAAGAATCTTTTGGACGGACTTTATTAAGGTCTGTGTAATCTACACAGACTCGCCACTTACCGTTCTTCTTAGGAACCAAAACAGTATTAGCTAACCAGTTAGGATATTTTACCTCATGAATTGAACAAATTTTAAGCAATTTTTGGACTTCTTCTTGAATCACCTGATTCTTGAAAGTTCCTTGCTTTCTTTTCTTTTGCTTGACTAGAGGGTATGATGGATCTTCATTTAATTTATGAGTCATGACCTCCGGTAGTATCCCTGTCATGTCAGAATGGGACCAACAAAAACAATCTGCATTAGCTTTTAAAAATTCAATCAAGTTACGTTTTACCTCCGGGCTGAGATTGACTTCTATGTACACTTTTCTCTCGTGCCAATGTATAAATAAAACCACAGCCTCTAATTGTTCTATTGTTGTTTTGATATTCTCGTTTTCCTCTTGTTCTTGAATGGTATCAGGTCTTGAATCCATATCTGTTTGCCCTTATTCAGTTGAGGTTGACGTCATGTTACCCCCAGCTGAATTCTGTAATTGCTATTTGTCTTCTCCCATAGCAGTTGAATTCGCAATGGAATTGATGCTTATAGATGTTTGTTTATCTCCTCTGATTTGGCATACTCCCCATGAAGATGGAAATTTAATAACTTGGTGTAAGGTTGATGGTACATCATTCATGTCATGGATCCAGGGCCTCCCAAGAATCATATTGTAAGCCATTTCCATATTTACGACCTGAAATTTGGTATCTTTGACAACGCCTTCTGCAAATGTAGTAAGTATTGCCTCTCTTTTCGTTACAACATTAGAGTTGTCAAATCCCGACAAAGTATGCGCTTTTGGAACTAATTTGTCTTCTGCTTGCATCTCGCGCAATACTCGTATCAAAATAATGTTTACAGAACTGCTTGGATCAATAAAAACTCGTTTCACGTTAGTGTCATGTACAAGTAAAGATATTACCAATGCGTCGTTATGTGGAAATAATATGCCATCTGCATCTGCGTCATCAAAGGTAATACTTTCTTCCTCCAAGACTTGTCGTGCCCGCTTCACATGATTGATTGTTATCTTGGAGATCTTATTAGCTGCAGTATATGAGATGCCATTGATATCTTCACCCCCACTTATAACATTGATGGTTCTTTTGGGCGAGGGTGGTTTTGGAGGCTCATGCTTGTTCTTCATGTATTCCTGTTTACCTTTTTCACTGAATAGCTTAGTGAGATACCCTTGTTTTAACAAATGATCAACCTCACCCTGCAGAAATATGCAATCTGCTGTTTTATGCCCGTGGTCGTTGTGGAATTCACACCAATGATCAGGGTTTCGTCTGTTTGGATTTGATCTCATCTCATTTGGCCATCGTACCTTATCTCTCATGCTTCTTAAAAAAGCTACGAGTTCAGAGGTGCTTACGTTGAAATTGTAACCACCAAACCTTGCCTTTAGGCTTCCATCAGCATCTCGTGATCCGCGTGTGTTCTGATTGTTCCCAAATCTTGAAGTCGAGCCTGATTCCTTATTCCTCAACCTATGATCATACCTCTTATTGTCTTGCTTCGATCATGAATCTGTTCCCGTGGGTCCCATATATGGCTCGTACCTGTTTTTACCAGATCTTTTTTCAATTTCTACACTCCTTGAGCTTACTTTTTCTACAGTTTTATGTCGTAAAATAATATCTTCTTCAATCCTCATCTTTGTACTATATCTATTGTAGACATCATTCCACGTTGTTGCTAGAAATTCTCGAAGGCTTTCCTTGAGTCACCTCGTAGCTTCTGAACTTTTCTCATTCAAATTGCTGGCGACGGCTATGGCCGCCCAATTATCGGGTACTCGTGGCAACGTCATTCTTTCCCGTTGAAATCTGTCCACGAATTCTCTAAGCAACTCCGAATCTCCTTGCTTGATTTTGAAGATGTCCTCTATTCTCTTTTCAACTTTTTGAGCTCCCAAGTGTGCTTTGATAAATAAATCTGCAAGCTCAACAAAATAATTTATAGAATTTTCAGGTAAAAGAGAATACCATGTTAGTGCCCCTTTAGCGAGTGTTTCACCGAATTTTTTGAACAAGACTGATTCAATCTCCTGCTTAGTCAAATCATTGCCCTTGACACCTGTTGTAAATGCAGTAACGTGATCTCGTGGGTCCGTTGTCCCATCGTACTTTGGTATATCAAGCATCTTCAACTTCTTTGGAATTGGGAGAGGGGCGACACTTGGCTTCCAGGGTTGTTGAGAATATTTATCTATATCTACTCCCTTGATCATGGGCGGTACTCCGGGTATTTGTTATATGCGATCATTTTGCTCCTTAAGCTGTTTCTGCAATGTTAGTACTAAATTTTGTAAATCAGAATTAACTGGATTACCTGGGTCTCCCTCCTGTATTTTACTGAGGGTTCCACCGCTGCCTGAATTAACTAGTCCAGAACGAGGATTCTCCAAAGTGTTGTTATTTGGAGTAGGTGTGGGTGGAGCAGCAGGTAATTGACTAACAAAAGCTTGCAGAGATTTGTTGACCTGAGTAGCGATAATTTTTTGTAAAGCATCATCCATAGCTTGAACATTCTCAAATTGAACTTGTTCTTCTGTGTGAGACCCTTCAGGAGTTCCTTCACGAGATCGTCGTGGTGAACCTTGTGGAGAAGGAACTAATGCATTATTATCTTGCAGATCTCCCTGAACTTGTTGGTTCAATTGATTTTCTTGGTTTCCTTGTATGTTGTCGTTGTTGTTCGACATAGTTGATACAACAAAGAAAATCAAGTTGAGATATGATTGATTATCAAATTTTCGGTAACGGAACCAATTTGTTTAACCAAAAACTAGATTTTTAGTCAAATCTAGAATTTAGAAGAACACGGGTTACTGATAATCCAAAAAGTGTATAAAGAAAGAAATTTTAGAATAGTAAGGTATGAAAGCTAGTAAATCAGAGTATATTTCAACAGTGCCTTGTGTCCCTCAACTGATTACATATCTCCCTTTTATAGGTTCCTTTGGAAATGTCCATTATGTCTAAATCATAATGAGGCTATTATGAGTAATTAATGACATTAAATGCTAAGTTACATAATCATTACATTGAATGTATATATTCCTTAACGGACTTAGCATTTAATTCTCATTAAATGTTGTATTTGCACCCTTTTCTATAGTCGGGTTCATTCTTTCCCCATTGCTCGGATGTAAATAAACTTAGACAGGTACGGGCGCTGATCCTCTTGTCCCGTACCTCTTCCTTTTTCTTTACTTGTGCCTGCTCCGTAATTCTTGAATTGTGACTAACTTTAATTTATTTACCATCTCACGTGTCATGACATGTCACCATATACATAAATACAATTTTTTTCCAATACAGTAGAATAATTTCAACCATCCCACAATACTACTAATGACCAAAAGAAAAAGGAAGACTGCTTAAAGGATATATAGTGCAAAACGACTGCGTGGGTTCAATCTAGGATTCCTTGTATTATCCAATAATGCACATGGAAATCTAATGGACTACACTTTCATTGCTAAGTATCTTGAAGACATCTTTATAATATTTTATAATAATACTAGTATTCATACAAGTATTCCCTTTTCCTCTAAAAAAAAATAAAAAATAAAGCGGTACCTCCTCAGTACTGCCCAGTCCTAGGGGTAGATGATGAGTCATAATGGTCATTATTTTACGAGGTAAGAATATTGAAGTCAGTAATGTCAATCAGACTTCTACAATACTTGAAAATGCACACAAAGACGAGGAATAAGTTGCACTGCAACAATTACAAGAATCCAAATTTAGTTGAAATAAACTATATGAATCCTTGCTATTTATATTGCTCAATTGAACTCATCTCAATCTAATATTTAATTCTAGTTTAATTTCTCTAAAATTAGAAGTTCTGTATATCTTTAACTTGCATATAAATGTATAAGTTGATATCTAAGAATTATATAAAAAAAAAAAAAGGAGTTTGCATGTGAACCATTGTTGGTCACTCCAACTGTGAAAATATTACGGTCAAATCTCTTTATAATAATTTGTTACGATATCTTTAACTGCTACAGTAAAGTGCTGTTACAAAAGATATACAGAGGAGGATGTAGCATAATAACTATGGGTTCAACTGATCCCATTACTTTCAACGTGAAGTAAAAATTTGTATGTAAAATTTGATCAAAATTGCAAAAATAATATATATGAACCCATAACTCTAAAAATATAATGGGTTCAATGTTAAAAACATTAAAATTAAACTATAATTTAAATCTTGGATCCGCCTCTAAAGACATGTATATTGCTAATATACATAAAAATTGATTCGGAAAAAAACTTTGACTTTAATGAATATTATAGAGGGATGATGTTACAAATAGGCAAATCTAACATTACACCGTAGGAAATTATACCATTGTACATTTGTTTATCAACATTACAACGATAATGAACCCATATATTCTTAGCAAATCTAATAAGAGAACTGCATAGTAGACATCAAATTTTTACCAAAATTTTCCTCTGTACTAAAACGAACTTCAACTCAAGAATTTTCAACTAGATTCTGCTTTTTGTACACTAGTCTTGAAGAGAAGTACATATAGCTTGTGATCCATAGAAAAATACATGAAACCACCAACAGAATGTGTCACAAAAGAACCAAAACTGGTCCCTATTATACAATGCCATGCTGGTCCATACACCCCATCAAACTCCTGCAGAAACCCATTCATCCAATAATCAGTAATTCATCAAAAACAACCAAAAAATGCATAATTATTACAGTAGAAATTTTATATTTACCTTTTTTAGGGTCAAAGCAAGAGCTTTAGAGGTGAACTTTTCCAAGCTATCATGAGTTTTTCTTGCACAATTGACAGCATGAATCTGCATAAAAGGTGGCATATCCACAGACACAACTTTCACGCCATTACAAGAGAAGAAATCAGTCAACTCAATCTGTGAACTACATAATGATTTCCTCCTTAATAAAGATTGCTTTTTTATCTCATCAATCCCTTGTTCAAATCCCTTTAGCCTTTCATTTTCTTGATTCCTAGATAAATTGATAAATGCCCTTTTAACATCCAGTTCTTTGTGGAACTCTTTCCCCTTATGGGAAGAAACTTTCTTGATTGCTTCTTTTTTCTGCACAACAATTTCTTTGTCAATATCATGGTCTTTGTTGTGAGATTCATTGACAGATTTTCTTTCCTTAGAGCTCCCATGTTGGCTCTTTGACTTGGTCAACGCTGTACATGAAGAATCAAAAGTAGCTGAATCAGTCCAAGATTTGAGCTTTAAATGGTTGTCATCTGAAGAATATGAATGCCCAGATGGATGTTTTAAGGAAGATTTGATGTTTTTATGATTTGCATACAGCTGCGAAAATTGGTTGGAGATGTTGTCTATAGTGTTGGAGGGAACACAATCATAAGGATGTGGTGGACAAGTCTTGGAGTTGAAGGGGTTGGGTTTAGGTTGCTTTTTGAGAGTGGGATCCATGGAAATGGAAGTTTTAGGCTTATGGTCTGAAGTTGCTAAAGTGCGCCTGTGGGTGGTATTGTGTGCCATGAGATAAGCTATCAAAGAAATGAAAGGGAAAGGGAAAGGCTAAAAGGGGAAAGCGAAGAGAAGTGATGTTGGAGAAAGTGCAGAGTTTGGTAAACAGGTTAACACTTGACTGGATTGGAACTTGTGAGAGTAAAGCGGGAGATACGGCTAAATTGCGCCGTGTGTGGAGGATATGAAGGGGAGAAAAATAAGAAAAGACGAGAAGTAGTGAAAGGGCACTTTTTGACATCATCTACTTTTTGTGCAAAAGCACTTGCTATAGGAGAAAATGATAAAATGATCCCTAATGTTTTGGACTAGATTCAGAATAATCACTTCAATATACTTTTAAGTAATTTGCGTCCTTTAATTTTGTCAAAAATGAGTGTAGTCAAATATTTAATAAACTCATACTATTAGATTTGACAGAGCGCCAAATTCCAGATGTTTAGTCATATGGCTTTCCTACTAACAATTACTTAAATTAGTTGAGGTGCGCAATCTTTCTTTAATTTGAGATGAATTTTTTTTTCCTATTAAAAGTGCTTTTGATAAATCGAAATATCAAAAACTGTACCAGACACCAACAATAGAGAATAACAAAATTGTATCTCAAAAAGTTACACCAAACTTTAAAAAT
This sequence comes from Nicotiana glauca, assembly GCA_026770625.1. Taxonomy (NCBI): domain Eukaryota; kingdom Viridiplantae; phylum Streptophyta; class Magnoliopsida; order Solanales; family Solanaceae; genus Nicotiana; species Nicotiana glauca. The sequence continues at coordinate 106,239 of MU757136.1, forward strand.
AGACCAAAAATTATGTCTCCAAATGTGAGCTCCAGGGGCGGATTTGCTGTGTAAAAAATAATTCACGTGAACCCGTGGTGCTCGAATTAAAGTACATATATGATGTACATAATTTGAAAAATATACATATATATATTTGAAGGAACCCATGGTCAAAAGAGATGAAGTGGTACACTGGTTTAGGCCTTTATTTCTGGTACCGAAGGCCAAGGGATCGGATCCTTGGCAATTTTTCGTTTAACTTTTTCTTTTCTTTCTATTTCTACTAACAATTCTTTAATTAATCACTAAAGGTCAAAAACAATACCAATTTCTACCTTTTTTATTATTATTCTTTAATCACTAAAGGTGTAAAGTAATACCAATTCCATGTTCTCTGTTCCCCATCGGCCATCCCCAAATATAATATTCCCTAAACTAATCCTAATTCATCCCAAAAGTCAAAAAATATGAAAGTTGAAACCCTAATCGGCTAATTCCTTATTCTTGTCTCTTACGTTGATAAAAGGAACAAAATTGTTAGATTCAAAGAATTGAGAAGATTTTCCTCATTTCCTCGTAAGTGGAAAAGTTTTACTCCGTTTATTTACAAATTTTGAAAAGAATTGTTCTTTTGTATCAATCTGTTATGGTAAATGGCAATTTTTCATTAATTGATTAGCTTGATTTGTTTTGCCCTCATTGTCTTAGACTCTTAGTGAACATCTGTAGTTAATGAAGCATTTTTTTTTTGTTTGAAGAAGTATTTTTTTATATTTTGTTTTAACAAAGGTCTTTTAATATAAAAATTTTAGGATTATGTTTTGATATAGTTGCATTATAAAAATCAAGTTAGGAGCTGGGCATATACATCTATTTGATCTCAAAGATAAAAGTATCACAGATTACGAAAGTATTAGTAAGTTTTCATTTTAAATATGAGCCGGGCCGGATAATTTATCCGTTTTCGATTCGAACCATATCCGTCCGCCATGCCCGTTTGCCACTTCTAGGTGCACCCATCCTCTCGAAATCCTAGATCCGCCTCTAGTGAGCTCATGTTAAATTCTGACAATTACAATATGTTAGTATAACTATTTACAGGAGAACGGAAGTACTCACCTTTGCCAAAATTAAAGGACCAATGCTATCCAAAATCATATTTTAGGGACCACTTTAAACTATACCCAAACATAATGGACCATATTTGTCGATTTATCCTTAATATAGACATCAAGTAATGTGATAGTGTAGGTATTAGTATTTAAAATTTAAAAAATTACTCCTAGCTGTTATTATCAATTCCTTGCTCTCATTTTAAGTGACATCTTTTTGTTTTCAATGTCTCTGAAAAGAATATTAGTATTTTTATGCTAGAAATGTATTTAGAGCCCGTTTGGGTAAGTTGCCAAAATCTGCTTATTTTGAAAAGTATTTTTTTTCAGAAGTACTTTTTCTAAAAGTACTTTTGAAAAAAAAATGTCTGAGTTTGGCCAATTCATTTAAGAAGTAATTTTTAAAACATTTGCTAAATAATTTATGTTTGGCCAATCATTTTAAAAAGTGCTTTTGAGTGTCAAATTACGAAAAAAGATAGTACCAAGATCGTATAATCCTTCTAAACATAAAATGAACTTAAATATTTATCGTAAGAGATTTTTTATTTTATTTTATTTAATTAAAGTATAAAACATAAAGTAAAAAATATATTAAATACTTAAATCAATTTTACATATGTAGTTATACTAAAGTATATGATATTATCTAGTATAATTACTTATTTTTATATGATGATTTGAATCATTAAAATAACTTCATTCAGTATAAATTAGAAGTCTATCCACAAATTACTATATATTAATAATCCATCATGAAATAATAAGTAAAGTCACTCACACATGATAATACTTCTCAACAATTTCATCTCTACTTCTATCACACAACGCTTCAATATTAATAGAAGTATTGCCTCGCATTTCTAAAGGAACATCAGAGGCTGATCTCCTTCATCAATCTCTGCAGTAATGTCTTCATAAGCATAATAGTTGAATTCTTTATCGGTATAAGAATGTTGCCGAATGAAATTATGTATAGCCATGGTAGTTGTAACTAGAAGATTTTTAGTGTCAAACTTGAAAGATGACATTGAGCATAAAATAAAAATAATTTTAAATATATAAAAAAAAATCGTAAAAGAAATAGTTAAGTATGTTAAAATTCTAATTCAAAAAGAGTAACTAATTATTAACGACACATAATATATAATTTTTTTTTAAAATTTTAATTTAAAAAGAAACTAATTGGTACCTAACCTTGCTAACTTTGTCCTAAAATGCCAAGTGGCCTATTGTAAGGCTGCCCTTGACTAAATATGGATGCATTTTCTTCTTCATTTGACAAGAGGGGTTGCTCTGATGGTAAGCAACCCCGACTTCCAACCAAGAGATTGTGAGTTCGAGTCTCTCCAAGAGCAAGATGGGAAGTTCTTGGAGGGAAGGATGTCGGGGGTCTATTTGGAAACAGTCTCTCTACCCTAGGGTAGGGGTAAGGTCTGCGTACACACTACCCTCCCCAGACCCCACTAAGTGGGATTATACTGGGTTGTTGTTGTTGTTGTTGTTGTTGTTGTTTCTTCTTTATTTAATAATATATAGATAGATTGTGTAATACAATTGTAAATTTATTACCTATTTGTAGGTCATTTTCACAAATCAGATTTGATAATTGTTTTAAAGATTCGGGAACTAATAGCATATAATGAAAAAATTATAAATAATTATTTGTAGGAAGAGAATTGATAATCCAAAGAAGATGAAGATAATTTGCTTTAGTGTGAAAAAAGAAGAAGATAATTTGGAAAGTTACGAGACATTACACAAAGAAAAGATCAAAAACAAGAAAATTCAATAAAAAAAATTGAAAAGTTACAATATGATTCATATATATGATATCTTTAATTTTAATAGGATGGTCAAAACTAGAAACAAATATGAAAAGCAAAAAACATAAATTAGTAAGGGATAATTTTGAAAATATAAATTTATGGTGAGGATAGTTTTGTCTTGAATAAATTAACTTTCTACTTCTGCTTCTGCTTCTTGGAAGAAGCTATAATTTTCTGCTTCTTCCCAAAAGCAGAAAAACTGCTTCTGCTGCCGGCAAAAAGTACTTTTCTGTATTGGCCAAACAACTCAAATTTTTTAAAAAGTACTTTTTTGAGAGAAAAAGTACTTTTGGCCTCCCAGAAGCTTCCAAACATGCTCTTAATCTATTACTAACTTTTTTGTTTTAAGAATGTATTTAATCTTTGTTGACGGAGCTTTTACCGGTGGAGTGATTGATTATTTTTCCTCCGATGATCTAAAGTATACAAGTGATTTTGATGAAGGTGACATAGAATGAAATAGAAGACTGGGCTGGTTAAATTGATTGGTTTGGACCAGTACTGCCTCAACAAAATTATTGGGCCAACAGACTACTTATGTTTTGGGCCTACAACTATATGCGTTATCTGAGTAAAAAGAAGAAATAAGAAGATAAGATCTATTTTGTATAAAATATTCTAGATAGTCTGTTGAGTAGGATAATATACATCTTTCATTCTTTGTCTCATTGGTACAGAGTCCGTTAGAGACCGTCATTTTATGAAGTCCTTTGTGTATATAATAGGACATAGCTCTTGTAATACGAGGAGGAGAAATATAGAAATAAAAAAAAAAAGATTTTTCTTTTGAAAATTTTTATTTGTCTTCATGGTATCAGGGCAGGTGCTCTAAATATCCAGATTTGATTTCTCCATTTTTGAGTCATCTATTTTTCCTTTTCCAGCTCTTCTCTGTTTGTTTCTCACTTGCAATGACAAACACTACAGAAACTCCTCTTCCAGCTAGTGGCACCTCAACTGGAAATGTCACGGTTGTAGTTTCAAATTTGGTTGATGGAGCTCATTCTTACTTCCTCAACTCATCAGATTCACCTAGAATGAATCTCAACTCATCAGTTTTGATTGAACAAGTTATGGAAATTGGAAGAGGGGTGTATTAATCTCTCTTTCCGCTAAGAACAAACTAGGTTTCATTAATGGAACTTGTCAAAAACCAACCGAAGTCTCACCTTTGTTTGACCAGTGGAGAAGGTACAATGACATGGTCATTGCTTGGCTATTGAACTCCTTGAGAAAAGGCATAGTCGAGAGTGTGATTTACTCTTAGACTGCTAAAGAACTTTGGGGTGAGTTAGAAGAAAGGTGTGGGCAAGCTGATGGTGCAAAACTTTTCCAACTACAAAGGGAACTCAACAATATTTCCCAGGGAACAAATGATGTGGCAACTTACTTCACCAGACTCAAAAGGATCTGGGATCAAACGAAGGTCCTCAATACCTTATGCAAATGTGGGGCTAAGACTCACAATCATAAGATGAAAGATGACTGATAATAGGTTATATAGTTGTTATTTACACCTTAATTGCCCATGTTTTGTTGTTTTATAATGTAAATTGCCAATAAAAATACTTTAATTGGTGCTATTTGGTTTTGCGGGGAATATTAGATGTGAGGTAGCAACATAAAGTGTTTTGTCACGACCCGAATTTATCCCACCATCGGGCGTCGTGATGTCGCCTACTAACGTAGCTAGGCCAGCTAAACAATACAACATTTCTTTATCCACCCTCAATAACATACTATTCTAACAATAATTAAATAAGTGCGGAAGACTTTAGTTTTATCAAAACGATATAAAATGCGGAAGTTTCAAAATACACCTCTACCCAGTATCTGGTGGCACTACTCACGGACTACTAAGGAGTATTAAAAATATCAGTCTAAAAGAAAAATACAAATGAGTCTGTCTCGATGCAAATAAACAAACTGAAATATCATAGATGAGACTTCGAGCCCGCGGACGTCAGCTAAGCTACCTGAGAGTCTCTGGACTGAAGGTCGGCTCCCGGTCTAGAACTGCTGCGGCGGTCCGTAAGCTGCCTCCTGATCTGTACACAAAAAGGCACAGAAGTGTAGCATCAGCACAACCGACCCCATGTGCTGGTAAGTTCCTGGCCTAACCCCGGCGAAATAGTGACAAGGTTAGACAAGACCTACCACAATAAACCTGTGCAAATATAATATACAAGTGCGAGAAAACAGTAATAAAATAATACAAGGTAAAGCTGGGAGGGGACATGCTATCGGGGAGTACTAGATAAAAATGGATCACTAAAAACAACAGCAGATCAACTCCGGTTTGTTCATGGTGCATATGTTTACAGTGGACGGCGCGCCACACGATCCCATAATGTATAACATAAGTGGTCGGCGTGCCACACGATCCCATAATATAATTCATAAGTGGTCGGCGTACCACACGATCCCATAATATAATTCATAAGTGGTCGGTGTGCTACACGATCCCATGATATAATTCATAAGTGGTCGGCGTGTCACACGATCCCATAATATAATTCATAAGTGGTC
>MU757140.1:16230-32065 GCA_026770625.1 Nicotiana glauca
CCAGGTTCAAGAACTTGCTCTATTTAATTCTATTGCAATCTAAAGTTCCCACTTTCGAGTTCAACCAAAGATTCATAGATAGTATTTCACTGTTAGCTACTCAGCAAAATAATTAAAATCAGAATTAAATAAACAACGCAATATAATAAACCAACTTCGTCGAATTAAACGTCAAACAACAACTTTCATATTTCACCCATGACCCTAGAATAATGGGATTTAGCTACTCATACTAATGTTCAATACAATCATGTTCAATTTCATCACAAATAGCAAAAACAAAGGGAAGAAAAGAAGAACTTGATGGTCAAATCTCCTCCCTGCCTGTTGCCTCTCTATACCTTACACTAGCCTATGAAAAACTTGATAATTACTCCTTGGGTGAGCTTGGCTTTATGTAGGTTAAGTGGGGTTTCCTCCAGATTTTTAATTTTATCCCTGAATAAATCTTTCCGAAATTTGGGCTAGCACGGTCGCGCACCTGGGCGCGCATCTGACCGCGCTAGTTGGCATGTTTTCTGTTTTGGGCACGCACCTGGGCTCGCTAGCTCAGGTCTTCCATTTCTTGATTTTCTTACTCGTCTTCATGCATACTCAGCTTCGAAGGGTCGTTCTTGCTCTAAATTAGTTCCAATCATCTCTCTAAGGCATCACATAGGCTTCTCGTCCCGCAATATATACAAGTCACAATTAAAGCTCATTTTTAATCAATTAACCACTTTATGACATTGGAACATAATCAAGCGGGAGCATAAACAATCGCTAAATTACTTATATTCAGCCTATTATCACATTCACCAACCAAAGACAGTTTATAAATGAAAAGACAAACGTCAAATATTTTTCTTTTCCTACATTTCCACGTTGGCGTGATAGATAAGCACAAACTAGAAAAAGATTAGGGTAATATTTGCATTTATTAACAAAGCAATTGTTATATCACTTTACATTTCAACACCGAGAGGAGAAATTAAAACAACTTCTCAATTTGTGTAGGAATTAAGTTATATTCACTTATAGTACTTCACCAATCAGTGTCGTGGTAAGTACTCTTTCATCTTTAACCTGAAGTCTTGAGTTCAAGTCCCTGGATGTAGAGTCGTCTTTATTAGGGAGTAATTTACCCCCAATGTGAGACTTCTCGGTGCAAATCCGGATTTAGTCGGGCATCAATGAGGATACCGGACACCGGGTGGGAAACCCAAAAAAAACTTATTAGTACTTCTTTCAGTTTATAATAAGTGACTTAATAGTGGTTGCTTTTACAGTTCAAACTCGTGACCAATAAATTATACGGGGACAACTTTACCGTTGCTCCAAAATTCTCCTTCTAACATTTTAACCTATAACCTAAAATAATTTTGGCTCCGCCGTTGATTACAAGGTGTAGTTTATCATGTAATAACTATTTATGAATGAAGTTTATGGTAGTCTAAATTTTGGAATGTTTATTCAGGAACTTGTATTGTGTTAATTTGCAGGAAAGGGCATATGCAAAGGCAATGAAAGAAACTCTCTTCTTTTCAAGTGCAACACATAATATCAATGTGAATAAGATCTTCAAATTCATTATGGCCAAGCTCTTTAACTTGCCTTGTACTGTCCAAAGAAATCTCACCATTGGTCAGCCCATTATTGACTTCTAGGATAAAATTTTCAACATAAAATATTGATGGAAAACATAAATCCAATCAAACAACACATACATTTATTTAGTTTTGACTAATTTATAACTTCTTCCTTGGCATCTCAAAAGAATATCATAATCAGGTTGAACATCAGTACATATAGCTTTCACTAATTTATCAAAATTGTAAGTGGACAAACTCTAACTGAATTTAAAGTTCACTATAAGTTAAAATCAAAATATTAATACATTTAATATAAAATAATTTTAATTAATTTATTTCAACCTAAGATAATGTCAATTAATTTATTTCAACCTAATGATTATATCGAGCTTTTCAAGCACATCCTTTTATTAGTTGATATTAATGACATAAAAACCAACAAAAAGAGAAAAAAATAACATAGAACTGGTAATGGTGGTTCCATGTCTTAGAAATAAAAAGGCACATTACGATATACTTTTACTTATTAGAAAAACTCCTTACCTAAATATCTTAAGATATATCTTGACATAAATTTCTTAGACTTTAGTAGTTGGTCTAAATGAAACCTAAAATAATTATAAAAAAAAACATGTTACGTGTATAAAATAGTTTTAGCTTTACTCGATTATAATTTAATTAAAAAAAAAAGAGTCCTAAAATAAAAAGGAGTTCAAACTATTACGTTGTAAAAGAACTTTACAAAATAATGTGTTTTATTTTCGTCATATAGTTTACAAATAAGGAAAGATTTAATACACAAATTTAGTTGCTTTTGAAGGCTTAATTAAATTATTACTCATAAATATTAGGAAAATAATTCAATGATTATTTTATTGTAAAGACCCGGTCGGTTTTTGAGAGTTATAGCCCCGTTCCCCAATTTCCTGCTTCTTTTGTGTTCTTCAGCTATATTATGATATACCGGGTTAGTAGATTCGAGTTCGGAGTGGTTTCCAAGAGAATTCAGACACATAGTCTCTTAATTGAAAACTTAAGTTGGAAAAAGTTGACCAGATGTTTGACTTATGTGTAAATGCCCTCGGATTTGAATTTTGATGTTTCCGTTAGCTCGTTAGATGATTTTGTACTTTGGAGTGTGTCCGGAATATGATTTAGAGGTCCGCGATATTAGGTTTGAATTGGTGAAAGTTAGAAATTTTGGCGATTTTGGCCGGCAGTGCAAATTTTAATATCGGGGTCGGATTGAATTTTCGGAAGTTGGAGTAGATTCATGGTGTCATTTCTAACTTGTGTGCAAAATATATGGTCATTCAAACGTGGTTTTGTAGGTTTCGGCATCGTTTGTGGAGTTCGGAAGTTTAGAAGTTCTTTAGGCTTGAATCTGGGTGTAATTTGGTGTTTTGATATTGTTTTGTGTAATTTGAAGGTTCGACTAAGTTCGTATGATGTTATAGGATACGTCGACATGTTTGGTTGGGGTCTTGTGAGCCTCGGGGTTATGTAGCATTTGGTAGTTACTCTGAGTTACCAAAACAAATAATAGAGATTTTTATTGGAAAAAATTGAGTTTACATATTGAAGTGATTGAAAGATGACGGGTCATAGCACGAAGGCTGGTTAAAGAATGATGATAAGCAAGGAGACATGAGTTGCAAAAAATACGAGCTGAAGCACAAGAAGAGGCACACGATGATATGCAAAAAGACTCAACGCTCGTACCTATTTAAGTCTAAAAGATGAGAAGAATCAACCTAATAGTGCAGGAGAGCCAGATAGAGTATTTAATAAGCATTAAATACTAAAACCATTAGAGAATCTGTATTACAATGATTATGTAACGTAGCATTTAATGCTTTTAATCGTCCATAATGACTTTATTATGACAAAGACAAAACGTATAACTTAGAAATAGCTACAAAAAGGAGAAAACTGATCATTTGTAGGGACACGAAAAAAATACTATTGGAATACATTGATTCATTTTATTTTCTGCTATCTATCTTATTTTTATCAAAGTCAATTTCTCTTGTTCATTCTTGATTATCAGTAACCCGAGTTCTTCTAAATATAAAGCTTTGACTGAAATTTTATTTTTTGGTTAAACAAATTGGTACCTTTACAGGGAATCTGATAATTTATTTTTTCTTAACCTAACCTACTTCGTTACATCAACAATCATGTTAAATGTTAACGATAACACCTAGGGAAACCAAAAAAACCATCAACTCCAAGGGGACCCACAAGATGTTCACACTCCGATCCCTTCTCCACAAAGCTCGCCTCGGCGGTCTCAAGAAGGAACTCCTGATGGATCTCCCTTAAACGCAAATGCTCAATTTGACAACGATGAAGCTATCAATGACGCTTTACAAAAGGTGATCGCTCAAGAGGTCAGTAAAGCTCTTGAGTCCTTTGCCAAACCTGTTACACCATCCACACCAATTCCAAATACCAACACTTTGGAAAAGTCTCATTTTGGGCTTATTAATTCAGGCAGTGACGGAATCCCCAGTGAGTCACGAGATAGAGAACCTGGTAACATAGTCAATTCCAATTTACATAATTTAGTTCTAACATTGCAGAACCAGCTCAAGGAGCAAAATGACTGCATAGAGCAAATACCTCGAGTACCTCCTGTAATCAAAGGAATAGATATGGACAAATATTCACAGAAACCTTGGAAGCCAAGCACTGCTCCTCTACCAATTCCAAAGAAATTCAAAATGCACGATATTCCAAAATACAATGGAACAACTGTTCCACGAGACCATGTGGCTGCATTCACAACTGGCATAAAAGGCAACGACTTGACCAAACAATAAATTGAATCAGTTTTGGTCAAAAAATTCGGTGAATCGCTCACTAAAGGAGCATTAACATGGTATTCTCTTTTACCCGAAAATTTTGTAAATTCTTTTGCTGAGCTTGCAGATTCATTTATCAAACCACATTCGGGAGCTCAAAAAGTCAAAAAGAGAATGGAAGATATTTTCAAAATCAAACAAGGGGACTCTAAGTTACTTAGAGAGTTCGTGTATAGGTTCCAGCGTGAAAGAATGATGTTACCACGTGTACCAGATAATTGGGCAGCTATAGCTTTCACTATTAATTTGAATGAAAAAAGTTCAAATGCCACGCGGCGACTCAAGGAAAGTCTTCGTGAATTTCCAACAACAACATGGAATGCCATCTACAACAGGTATAGCACGAAGTTAAGGATCAAAGAAGATATTATCTCACAATCTCAAAAAGAAGAAAAGGTAAGTTTAAGATGGGTGAAAACAGAAAAAGGATCTGGTAAAAACAGGTACGAACCATATATGGGCCCAGCTGGAAAAGATTCACGGTCAAAGCATGATCATTCAAGGTACGATCATAGATCTAGAAACAGAGAATCGGGCTCATCATCGAGGTATGGAAATGATCGCAACACACAAGAGTCACAAGATGAAGATAGAAACTTGAATGTGCGGTTTGGTGGTTATAATTTTAATATAATCACTTCAGAGCTCGTAGCTATTTTTAGAAGCGTGGGTGATAAGGTGCTGTGGCTAAAAGAAATGAGGTCAAATCCAAATAGGCGCAATCCCAAACACTGGTGCGAATTTCGAAACGATCATGTTCACAAAATGGCAGATTGTAGGTTGCTACAGGGTGATGTTGATTATCTATTGAAGCAAGCGTATCTCACTGAATTATTTAACGACAAAGGTAAGCAAGCATACATGAAGAATAGCTAGGAGCCCCCAAACCGCCTTCTCCAAAAAGGACCGTTAATGTTATAAGCGGGGGTATTGAAATCAGTAGTCACATATACAACAGCAAATAAAGTATCCAAAGTCTCGATTACCCACGAGAAGCGGGTGCGACATGTCTTAGAAGAAGAAAGCATTATGCTTGATGATGCAGATGCAGATGGTGCATTAATTCCATATAACGATGCACTTGTAATATATTTACTTGTACAAGACACTAATGTGAAACGAGTTTTGATTGATCCATGTAGCTCTGTAAATATTATTCTGCTAAGAGTTCTACACGAGATTTAAGCTGAAGCTAAATTAGTACCCAAGGCGCATACTTTGTCTGGGTTCGACAATTCCAGTGTCGTGATGACAGGTGAGGTAATACTTACTACATTTGCAGAAGGGGTCGTCAAGGATACAAAGTTTCAGGTGGTAGAGATAGAGATGGCTTACAATATGATTCTCGGAAGACTGTGTATACACGAGATGGGCGTCGTTCCGTCAACCTTATATCAAGTTATTAAATTTCCATCATTATGGGGAATACGTCAAATCTGTGGACATAAACAGACCTACAAGAGTAAACTCCGTGGCAGATTCAAGTATGAGGAACGAAGAAAAATAAAAGTTATAGAATCCAGTTGAGGATACTACAACACAAACCTCAACTGAACAAGAACGAACAGATGTAGACTCAAGGCCTCATTTCAGTCAAGAACCAGGGGAAAATGAAAATATCACAACAATGATTGAAGATTTGGAGGTTGTAGTATTATTTACACAATGGCGTAAAAGGAAAGTCTACGTAGGGGCCAATCTAAGACGGGACACGAAAGGTAAATTGATTGAATTTTTTGAAAACTACCGTTGATTGTTTTACTTGGTCCCATTCTGATATAACAGGAATACAACTTGAGGTAATGACTCATAAGTTAAATGAAGACCCCTCATATCCACCTGAAAAACAAAAGAAGAGAAAACAAGGAGCTTTCAAGAATCAGGTGATTCAAGATGTGGTAAAAAAATTACAAAAAATTGGATTTATCCGCGAGATAAAGTATACTAATTGGTTAGCCAATATTGTTGTGGTACCAAAAAATAATGGTAAGCGGCGAGTTTTTTAGATTACACAGACCTTAACAAAGCTTGTCCCAAAGACTCTTTTCCATTACCACATATAGATCAACTAATTGATGCAACTACAGGACATGAGTTGTTGAGCTTTTTACATGCATATTCAGGTTATGACCAAATTAAAATGGATCCTTTAGATGAATAAAAAACTTCATTTATAACAGACAGGGAGACTTACTGCTATAAAGTAATGTCTTTTGGCCTCAAAAATGCTGGCGCAATGTATCAAAGACTTGTGACCAAAATGCTCCAAGAACACTTGGGAAAAACTATGGAGGTCTATATAGATGATATGCTCGTTAAAACTCAACATTCGGTGGATCATATATCGCACTTATCAGATATGTTTCAGATCTTGTGGAAATTAATTATGAAATTAAACGCTGAGAAATCTGCTTTTGGGGTTGCATCAGGTAAGTTTTTAGGTTTTCTTGTTTCTAACCATGGTATTGAGGTGAATCCAATGCAGATTAAAGCCATTGAAGAAACCCCTGATGTAATTACAAATAAAAAAGAAGTACAGAGGTTGATACGAAGAATTGCAGCTTTGGGGAGATTTATTTCCAAAACATCCGAAAAGTGCTTTAAATTTTTTCAACTCTTAAAAAGCAAGAATAGTTCGAATATACTGAGGAGTGTCAACAGGCGCTCAAAAACTTAAAGACATACCTGTCCAAGTTGCCGTTTCTCACAAAACTAAAGGTTGGAGAAAGATTGCTCATCTATCTTGCTGTCTCAAAAGTAGCAGTAAGTGCTGTTTTAGTTCGTGAAGACCAAGGTAAACTATCTTCAATTTATTACGTCAGTAAATCATTATTAGATGCGGAGACGCGATATCCTCAATTAGAAATTCTTGCATTTTCACTTATCATGGCATCTAGAAAGTTAAGACCTTATTTTCAATGTCAACCTATTATCGTAGTAACTGCTTATCCATTACGCAACATCTTACACTAGCATGAGTTGTCTGGTAGGTTAGATAAATGGGCTATAGAACTAAGTGAATATGATATCATATCGATAAAATCTCAAGTATTAGCAGATTTTATCCAAGAGATGCAATTAGAAGCGGAAAAAGAATTACAGGTGTTCAACGGGTCTAATCCAGGAATTTGGACCTTGTTTGTAGATGGCTCATCTAATGTGAAAGGAGCAGGTTTAGGAATTGTTTTGGTTCCACCTACGGGTGAAACCATTCATCAGGCCATAAAATGCCATTCTATAACTAACAATGAGGTAGAGTATGAAGCTGTGATTGCAGGTTTGGAACTGGCATGTGAACTTGGCATTAATCAAATTGTAATCAAAAGCGATTCGCAGCTCGTGGTTAACCAAACGCTGGGGACTTATTTAGCTAGGGAGGTACGAATGCAGAAATATTTGGAAAAGGTATGGGATTTGATCAGACAATTTAAAGCCTGGAAAGTCATACACATATCGAGAGATGAAAATGTCGAAGCAGATGCCCTAGCTAATCTCGCATCTGCGGCAGAAAAACTTGCCTCTCTATACCTTGCACTAGCCTATGAAAAACTTGATAATTACTCCTTGGGTGAGCATGAATTTATGTAGGTTAAGTGGGGTTTCCTCCAGATTTCAAATTTTACCCATGAATAAACCTTCCCGAAATTTGGGCTTGCACGGTCTCGTACTTGGGCTCGCATCTGACCGCGCTAGTTGGCATGTTTTCTATTTCGGGGGCCCTAATATTAGCGCGGGCGCGCACCTGGGCGCGCTAACCCATGTTTTCCATTTCCTAATTTTCTTCCTCGTCTTCGTGCATACTCAGCTCCGAGTGGTTGTTCTTGGTCTAAAATAGTTCCAATCATCTCTCTAAGGAATCACATAGGCTCCTCGTCCTACAATATATACAAGTCACAATTAGAGACCATTTTTAATCAATTAACCACATTATGACATTGGAACATAATCAAGCGGGAGCATAAATAATCGCTAAATTACTTATATTCAGCCTGTTATCAATACCCCACACTTAATTCATTACTAGTCCTCGAGCAATCACACTATACTTTATAGTGGTTCCTTCACTCAACCATTTGCCCTAACGCATTACACCTAGAACAATTAACATACATTACACCTAGCAGTGAACAATCCTAGCCTCACAAGTCGACTCTCACATGCCATGCAATACTCATACTTCCTCAAAGTACTCTACACAGATGTCAAGACTTGCCTTTCCTTCTCGAATCTTATGCCCTCACGATCGCAGTAAAGAGAATAAAATAAATCAATAAATTTGGATCTCATGCTCACATATATCTCAAAAAAATTGCTCACCCTCATAAAGAAGTCACATGCATGCAATTAGTACCTGAAGCTTGCCCTTAATGTAAATCTCTACTAATGTAGGCTCACTCGGTCTAAAATCAATTAGGACTTTTTCTTGGTTGTAATGTGGGCTAAAGGATGGATAGGATATATTTAGGAATAATGAATAACCCTCCTATGCGCTTTAACACATCACATAATCAACTTTTAGCGCAATTCTTCAATCCACTTCACTTTCACCAACAATTCACCCCAAAAATGTTCCTTTCTTCTTTAAGCACTACATTAATTCATACCTACTAGCTGGAACAAGACAACAATTTTTCATCTCTTTCTTCTATATATTTTTTTTCCACATTATTCTTTCCTTTTTTTTTTCAATTTCCACTAGTGGTGTATTAGTTTACAAAACAAGTGCAACTTTCTTCTTTTCATTTGGTCCACTCAAAGGCCATCCGTCACTTAGTTCCTTCTTACTTCTTTTAGCACTCATCTAATTAAAGTGCTTTAAGAGGTAAAAGGATCAAAGCTATCAATTAAGAACAAGAAGGATATCGGCTTGTAATGTGGGTGCCAAACAAAAGTCTATAGGCTCAAAAGGGTTAACTAAGGATGAATTTTATTTGTGATAAGCAATTAAGCTCAAAAAGATCAAAGAAAGCCTAAAATTATTTTTCAAACCAAGCATCACCTCAAATTTCGCTTCAACTCACATATCGGGCACGTTTAGACACAATTACACAACATGTACTACACAAAACCTCACCACACATAGCACATCACTCATTTTAGATCAGCTCATCAAGATGCTCCATTACGAGCATTCAATTCAGTCAAACATACATATTAAGGCACTTTAGTGAGATTCAACAAATAAGACTAAGCGTTACACTCTAGGGTCTATTAGTTTTAGGTGTGTCAACACTATGGGTTCTCTTTTGAATTTTCTAGCTTGTAGCGCATGAACCTAATCTACAAATCAAAAGGAAAACAAAAAAACTACCTACACCCGGTTCAAGTTAAATCCTTGGAAAAGAAACGTGGTCTAAAGAAAAATCAAGGGGGAATTTCTACACTACCTAAGAAAAACAAAAAATATTTTTGGTATTTTTTTCTAGACTAACTTCCCTTAAGAAAATTTTCCAAAGGATCGGTCATTAGGAAGAGTCTACATATTTTCCAATTTTTTTTCTTTTCGACTTAGTCCTTCAAGAACCTTGTCTAAAGGGATCCATCGACGGGACGAGCCATTTATCTATTTAACTAATGATTCCCACTTAACACTAAACTATCAAAATCAAATAAGACAAAACAAAAGCAACATTCATATTATACAACTACAGACATACAACGAAGTACCCCTCACCCCACACTTAAAAATGAAGATATGTCCCCATGGCTTAAAATATAAAATAGTAGTGAGGTAAAGGGACTTCCCTGAGGGATCACTCCTGATCAGAGATGGTGTCTAGATTGACGTGGCACGCCCTCCCCAATGCTCTCAACCAGCCCATGAATTTCTTTTCCGACATCGCATCTACTCGAGTGCATAAACTAGCCATCTCCTGCTCCAGAGCAGTGAAACGGGACACCCGGGTGGCTCCTGAAGATGTTGCAGCCCTAGATAGACCTGCAGTTGTTATATTTTGCTCCTGAGACTGTGGTGCAACTTCCACATTCTCTTCAGTAGCCTCCTCATCATCAGAATCATCAGAACTACACCTCGCCGCCTTTGCTACTACTTCTGGCTCCTTACCCGTTGTCACCTTATCCTCCCGGAACTTGCCCTAATTTATTACCAATCCATCTACAGCTATTTTTTCGGGCACCTAGGTAGCCCTGCACAGTTAAGTCACTAAGGAAGGGAAAAAGAAACCATACCTTTTGACTTGGTTGCGGACGGATATTTTTTCATGCATAACCTTGGCCACATCGAAGTCGTGACCATTCACAAAGCACCATATCATAGCAGCTCTGGGTCCATTGACCTCTGTAGTATTGTGAGATGGGATCGAGCGGTTGTTTATAAGGTGCAGCCAGCACTTTTCTTCAAAGGTGAGTGCTGAGGAGTGGAATTTCTCCCCATAGTCCATCCAAACCACTTCTTTTTCGGGCACACAAATTGTCTCAAAGAATCGTTCCAATTTTTCATTGGTGGGGTTGCGGTCATACTCATAGAAGTCATCATAATTATTCGGAGGTGGGGGTAGCTGGTAGGCTGCCCTTATTGCCTCAACAGAAGCAGCCACCGCCCTTCGGGGCACCGTGAACACTCCGTTAACATGCTCCTGTACATTTGCTTAGAACTCCCGCACAATATTGGATTGCCCTCACCGGGCTCATTGATGAAGTTTGTAGCCCTTGTCTCAATAACTTATTGTACATGTGTGGGCAGTGGTATTGGAGCTGTCCAATGTGAATATCCCTTTCCAAAATCGGCTTTTTACAAGCCTATTCCACAAAGCGGTCTTGTGCCTTGGCCAAAACAAATTTGGTAGCATCAAAGGGACGTGCATATGCATCCCCTCTTGACCTAGACGAACCAGTCTGGCTGCTCGATGAGGCCCCTGTGGCGCGTCGTTTCCTAGATGGAGTCATGATATCTGCAAAATGGGATACATCAGCTCATCCCAATGAAATATTTGTGGTGCAATGTATTTACTCAAACTTCACACGCATATGTGGTCACAAACTACGTAATCACGTTCAAAGGGGCCTCTCCATAAACACCTTGTGGGCATTAGACCTTCACAACTCCTTTTAACTTGTTAGAACAATAATCTATCACATATTCTCACCAAGATGACAAATTGAGGGGGGGGGGGGGAATCCACCCCACACTTATCATTCACCAACACCATAACATATTTCACTAATTTCTCTACACAAAACCAAAGAACAACTACTACAACAATGGTATTTAAATATACAAAAATCTGAAAAATATAAAGAGAAAAAAAGGAATAAACAAAAGAAACTAGGGATCATACCTGTAGTGGGAGATGATGGTGAGTAGAGAAATAAGATGGAGAAGAAGATGGGTAAGCTTGGGGATGGGGAAATTGTGAAATGGGGGAGGGAATTTAGGAGAAATGTAGATGAAGGGTTTGTTGTGTTTGGTTGGGAAGTTAGGTGTGATTGGGGAATAATAGGAAGGGGGGGGGGGGGGANTCTCTACACAAAACCAAAGAACAACTACTACAACAATGGTATTTGAATATACAAAAATCTGAAAAATAAAAAGAGAAAAAAAGGAATAAACAAAAGAAACTAGGGATCATACCTGTAGTGGGAGATGATGGTGAGTAGAGAAAGAAGATGGAGAAGAAGATGGGTAAGCTTGGGGATGGGGAAATTGTGAGATGGGGGAGGGAATTTGGGAGTAATGTAGATGAAGGGTTTGTTGTGTTTGGTTGGGAAGTTAGGTGCGATTAGGGAATGGGGGGGGGGGGGGGAATTAGATTAAAACCTATACAAAATAAAAGAAGAAAATAAAAAGAAAAACTTAGCTACTAAAAAATACAGGCGACAATTTGACGGAACTAGCGCGCCCAGATGCGCGGTGGCGCTAGTATTAGCGCGGCCAAGACAGAAACCTGGAAAGATTGGCGTGCCCAGATGCACGCTCACATGCACGATCACGCTAGTAGCATGTTCATATGCCTGCCCAGGTGCGCGACCTAGGCAGAACTCGTGCAATTAGCGCGCCCAGATGCGCGTCCACTAGCACGGGCGCACACCTGGGTAAAATTTTTTTTCTTCGACTTTTCACCTGTTTTTACCCCGTTCGATGGTCTTAGCACTTTCCCATTGTCACCTGCATTGGTTAGAACTTCCTAAAACACAAAATCAACAACTAATACTATCATTGGGTTGCCTCCCAACCAGCGCCATATTTAATGTCGTGGCACGATGGTTACAACAATACAATGGGTTGTCTCCCATCAAGCGCCTGATTTAACGTCGTAGCACGACTCAACACATTCTCAAGCATCCGTCAAATCCACCGAGGTCTTGTGATGTGCAATGTCACCACCCCAGTAATGTTTTATCCTCTGACCATTTACCAAGAACGTACCAGTTGAACTCATATCCCTCAACTCCACCGCGCCATGAGGCTTCACACTGATCACGACAAAAGGGCCTGACCAACGAGATTTAAGCTTTCCAGGAAAAAGCTACAACCTCGAATTGAATAAAAGAACTTCTTGCCTTGGCTCAAACTCTCGATGGTGGATGTGCTTGCCGTTCCACCTTTTTGTGTTCTCTTTATACAATTTTGCATTTTTGTATGCATGCAACCGAAATTCATCAAGCTCGTTGAGTTGCAGCAATCACTTCTCACCAGCTAAGTCCCCATCCATATTCTAACTTTTTAATGACCCAATAGGCCTTGTGTTCAAGCTCGACGGGCAAGTGACATGCCATCCCATAAACCAATTTGACGGAGAAGCACCTATGGGAGTTTTGTATGCAGTGCGATATGCCCACAATGCGTAGTGTAGCTTGCCGACACAGTCCTTTCTATTTCCACTCACTGTTTTCTCAAGAATCTGCTTCACCTCTCTGTTTGATACTTCCACTTGACCACTTGTTTGGGGGTGGTAGGCGGTGGACACCTTGTGCTTGACTCCATACTCTGCGAGGACATTATTTAGTAATTTGTTGCAGAAGTGCGTTCCTCCATCACTGATCAACACTCTTGGAGTTCCAAAGCATGTAAAGATGTGCTTCTTGACAAAGCTTACCAAAACCTTTGCATCATTGGTGGGAAGAGCAATGGCCTCAACCCACTTGGAAACATAGTCGACTGTCACCAAGATGTACCTATGACCATCAGAGGGTGGAAACAGTCCCATGAAATCGATCCCCCACACATCAAAGAGCTCCACTACCAGAATGTTTTATAGTGGCATCTTGTGACTCTTTGCGATCGTTCCGGTTCTTTGGCACCTGTCACATATTTTAGCAAAGGCATGTGCATCCTTAAACAATATTGGCTAATAGAAACCTGATTGTAAAACTTTCTGGGCGGTCCTATCACCACCATCATGACCTCTGTATGGTGAGGTGTGATAGTCATGAAGTATGTCATTCATCTCTTCATCAGGAATACATCTCTGCACCAACTGATCTGTACAGAGCCTGTATAAGAATGGCTCATCCCATATGTAAAGCCTCACATCATGCAGGAACCTTCTTCTATTATCTGGTGTCAACTCTGGTGGTGTCACCCCACTTGCAATAAAATTCACATAATCTGCATAACACGGGGCTGTGCTTGAGGCAATCGCCAATAACTGCTCATCAGTGAATGTTTCTTTGATTACACCCCCTTCAGCTACATGATTCCAATTTTCTGATTTGGACAAGTGATCAGCCACTTGATTCTCTGTTCCTTTGTGATCTCAGATCTCTAAGTAGAACTCTTGCAAGAGGAGGACCCACCGAATCGGTCTCGGCTTGGCGTCTTTCTTCTCAAACAGATACGTGATAGCTGAATGATCTGTGTAGACGATGACTTTGATCCCTACTAGATATGACCTGAACTTGTCAAATGCCCACACCACTACAAGCAACTCTTTTTCAGTAACTGTCTAATTCATCTAGGCTGGATTCAGAGTTTTGCTCGCATAGTAGATGGAGTGAAAGATTTTTTTTCTCCTTTGACCTAACACAGCTCCCACAGCTATGTCACTCGCATCACACATCAACTCAAAGGGTTGCCCCCCCATTCCGGGGCAATGATAATTGGTGCATTCACTAGCTTTCCCTTCAGCTCCTTAAATGCTTTTAGAAATACATCATCGAACTTGAAGGGGACATCTTTCTCGAGCAAACTGCAAAAGGGAGAGGAATTTTTTGAAAAATCTTTAATGCAACGACGATAAAAACCTGCATGGCCCAAGAAATTGCGAATGTGTTTGACAGATATTGGTGGAGTCAATTTTTCAATCGCTTCCACCTTTGTCTTGTCCACCTGCAAACCATTTTTAGACACCTTGTGCCCCAAAACTATACCTTCACGTACCATGAAATGACACTTCTCCCAATTTAGCACTAAGTTAGTTTCTTCGCACCTAGCAAGAACTTTATCGAGATTCATCAAGCAGTTATCAAAAGAACATCCAAACACATAAAAATCATCCATGAATACTTCCACAAACCTCTCAACCATGTCAGTAAAAATAGCCACCATACACCTTTGAAAAGTCGCAGGTGCATTACAAAGACCAAAGGGCATTCTCTTGAATGGATACGTGCCATAGGGGCACGTAAATGTGGTCTTCTTTGGTCCTCTGGGGATATAGAAATCTAATTATACCCCGAGTAACCAACCAAGAAGCAGCAGTACTCCTGGCCAGCTAATCTATCAAGCATTTGGTCAATAAAGGGGAGGGGGAAGTGGTCCTTCCGGATGGCATTATTCAATTTTCTATAATCAATGCAAATTCTCCACTTAGTGACAGTTCTGGTGGGGATCAAATAATTATTTGTAAGGTCCCGTAAATAAATTTTGGTCTCAAAACTTAGTAACTCGTGTTGTCGACTCCGAATATGTGTTCGGACCCTTGGTAGTGATCTAAGCCTTTAAAAATCAAAAGAATCAATTTTCCAGAAAATTGTCATTTATGCGGTCCAGAATGCGGTCGCAGATTAGATATGCGGACCGCATTCCTACCGCAGAGTGAAGCAGAAGAATTGTCAAAATTAAAGTTGAAAATGCGGTCCATTATGCGATCGCATAGTCAATATGCAGACCGCATTCCTGCCGCATAGTTAATCAGAGAGTTAGCCTAAGTTGATGTTATAAATGCGGTCCATTATGCGACCGCATAATCAGAATGCGGACCGCATTTCCACCGCATACCCAGGCAGAGACGTTCAGTGATTGGGGTCAGTTTTGCGGTCCAATATGCGGACCGCATTCCAATTTTGCGATCGCCTAGTGCGACCGCAGATCTTGCTCGGGCTTCTATTTTCTAAAATTTAAAACCCGACCCCTTTTCTAATAAAACACCCTAACCCCTCATTTTAACCATATTTTCTGAACAAAATAAGAGAGAGGGAGGAGGGGTTCTTGAGAGA
>MU757140.1:35313-65362 GCA_026770625.1 Nicotiana glauca
GAATAAGAACTAAATTTCCATATCTTAAGTAAAAACCGAGATTTCATCAATCGGCTGAAGTACGTGCTTGTCACCTCACGCACAAGCCACTCAAATATCAAGTAAAATCCTAAGGGTAAAGGTCCCCCACACAAGTTTAGACAAGCCACTTACCTCGAACCAGCTCAATATCAATAGAAACCACGCCTTTTCCACGAGTATCCGACTCCAAATGGCCCAAATCTATTCAATTCAATTACATATCGTAAATAATATTGCAAACAACTAATTCCACCATAAAAATTTAAGCTAGGGCGTGAAAATAGGTAAAATGACCAAAAAAACCCTCAAGCCAACGTCTCAGAATTGAATAATTTCCACATTACTAGAACCCTCGTACTCACACGAGTCTAACCATATAAAAATCTCCCAAATTGGAGGTGAAATGCCCACTCAAAACTCAATAGTTTAGCCAATGAAGTTTTACCCCAAATTACCCAATTTTGATCCTAAATTCGAATTCCAATGATGTATTTAACTATATAATGATGTAATATAATGAAAAGGGCTCAAATAAATGTTACCTAATGATTTTCTCTTCAAAACCCACTCAAAATCGCCTTCTCCCGAGCTCTCGATCGATTTTTCAAACTTATGAAATTAAACACTCGAAATTGTTATTTCTGAACAGTGAATTCCGCTTCTGCTGTTTCGTCTATGTGAAACACTGGCCGCTTCTGCAGACTCCTTTAAAAATCCCAAATTCTGCTTCTGCGGTACCCATCTCGTAGAAGCGAATCCGCTTCTACGGAAATCCTATCGCTTCTGCGGTTTCCTGGAAGGTCACTCCAAAGTCGCTTCTGCATCGTCCAAGGATGCTTTTGCGGCTCCGTTTCTGCGATTCCCAAGCCGCAGAAGCAAAAATACCAGAAAGAAAAATACCACCTGCTGCAACACTTATACATTTTCTCCGTTAACCACCCGAAATCATCCCGAGGCCCCCGGGACCTCAACCAAAAACACCAATACCACCTAATACCTTATTCAAACTTGTACCAACCTTGAAAACACCTAAAACAACAGAGAAAACCCAAATTAATCAAAGATTCAAGCCTAAGAACTTCAAATTTCTTTCAAATACGCTTTCGACCAAAAACCTAACCAAAACACGTCACCTAAAATTTTTGTGCACACATCCCAAATTACATGACGGAGCTACTACAACTTCTGGAATTCCATTTCGACCCTCGAATCAAAAACTCACTATCGGACCGGAAACTTCAAAAGTTAAATGAGCTACGGACCTAAAATAAATTTAGAAGCTCCCAACCCCAAAATCACCTAACGGAGCTGACAGAATCATCGGATTTCCATTCCGTGGTTGTCTTCACACTGTTCCGGTTATGAACCATTTTTCAACTCTTAAGCTCTCATTTATGGACTAAGTGTCCCAAAACACTCTGTTTCCCAACACCATACGTCCCGAAAAAACCAAAATAGCATAAATGAACTTAGGGGAAGTAGTTAATGGGGGATCGGGGCATAAATTCCAAAAACGACCGATCGGGTCGGTACAAGAATCGTCTAGATAGGCACTTTGGCCATGAATTTGTTTATCAGCCTCAACAATAGATATCATTGAGAGCTCTTCATAGTGGCGGGGAAGTTGGATTGCTTTGTATACATTAAAAACTGCCTCCTCGTCATCTACCCTCAAGATCATTTTTCCCTCTCTCACTTTGATAATTGCATCACCAGTAGCCAAGAGTGGTCGCCCCAATATGATTGGAACCAGCTCATCAGCCTCATAGTCGAGGATAATGAAGTAAGCAGGAAAGATAAATTTCCCAATTTGCAGCAACACATCTTCAATCACCTCCTCAGGGTGTGCTATCGATCTATCAGCCAACTACAACATCATAGTAGTTGACCTAGGAGCTCCCAAACCCAATTGCTCGAACAAAGATGGGGGCATCAGATTTATGCTTGCCCCCAAATCACAAAGAGCACGTCCCACATCAATATGACCAATTCGCACAGGGATGGTGAAGCTGCCAATATCCTTAAGCTTTTGAGGGAGCTTATTTTGGACCCTTGAAGTGCACTCCTCAGTAAGTGCAACTGTCTCAAATTCAGTCAATCTTCTCTTGTGAGCCACTATATCTTTTATGTACTTGGCATATTTTGGAATTTCATTGAAGCACATCAACAAATGAAATATTCAATTTAACATGGCTCAACATGGAGAGAAATTTGTTGAACATACGATCATCATTCTTTTTCTGCAGTCTCTAGGGGAAGGGGTGGTTGCCTTGGGGCCCCCACTGGCTCTGTAATTTCAGCAGCATTCTTTGGCTCTTGTGTTCCTTTAGGGATCAACTTCCCCTCAGGTATAGGCTTATCTTTTCTCTTCTTTGGCACTTCCTCTAGCTCCCTCCCGTTTCTAAGTGTAATTGCATTCACTTGAAGGTTCTTCTCTGTATCACTTGGGAGAGCACCTGCAGGTCTAGTGCTTTGATTTGTTTCTTACTACCCATATGCCTCTCAAGATTTCTGAAATCGGTTCTAAGCTGCTGATTGTCAATCAACAACTTCTTTAGCAAATTGTTGGTGCTTTCCTCCATTTGTTAGGGTGGCCGTTGAGGCCGATTGAAACATCCTTGGGGTCTATGCTGATTCTGATTCTGTTGAGTTCCACCCAATGAGAAGTTGGGATGATTCCACCAATTTGGATTGTAAGAATTTTCGTATTGAGCATGCTGATTCGGTGGACCTCTGTTCTGTTGCCCTACATAATAGATGGATTCTGGATTTGTGGGGCACATGTCACTCATATGATTATCACCATATAATTCGCAAGAAATAGCCATTTGGTGCACATGTTGCATTGTTTGTGGTTGCTGTATTGTCATCCTATTCATTTGATTGGCCAGCTTTGAAATCTCGGTTCTCACGGCTAACAGTTAGTCGAGCTTAAGTAATCTAGCTGCTTTTTGCTTAATTGAGTTTCGTGAATCCCCCTCACCTTGCCAATTATGACCATTAGCTATGAAGTTATTCAATAAGAGCTGAATTTTACTGTATGGTTTGACCATGCAACTACCCCCACAAGCTGAATCAAGATTCATCTTTGATGCATCATCTAACCCATCTACAAAAGTGTGACCCAATACCTCATCCGTCTGCCTATGATGTGGACAGTCCCTAAGCATCTTCTTGTACCTTTCCTATGCTTGACAAAGTGTCTCGCTAGCTCGTTGTTCAAACCCAAGAATTGGACTCCTCAATATCTTTGTTTTCTTGGTGGGGAAAAACTTGATTAAGAATTTTCGTTCCAGATCATCCCAAGTGCGGATTGAATTCGTTGGCTCCTTGTTCAACCACTCCTTCGCTTCCCCGATCAGTGAAAAGGGGAAAAGTATCAGCCCTGACATAATCCTTAGAAACATTTGGATAATTTTAAGTATCCCTAATTTCAAGGAAATTCTGAATGTGCCTCTGCGGGTCTTCATGAGGTAAACCCATATATAGTCCTGTGGATTGGATCAGCTGCAGAATGTATTGTTTGAGTTCAAAGTTCCCAGTGATGTCAGGCTTCACAATAGTCTGAGTCATATTAGCCAGACTGGGCCTTGCGGCTTCAATCACCGCACGTTCCTCATTACCTGGCATCTCTATTGGTTGTGGTTGAACTTTGATGTCCAACTCTCTTTCAATTCTGGTTCGAGCGTCCACCTCCCTCCTCAATCTGTGAAGTGTTCGTTCAATTTGGGGATCAAGAGGAAGGAGGTTGTTTGCGCTTCTACTTCTTTGCATTCAAGAAAAGATCATGTATTAACACAAACAAAGGGAACTGAAAATTAAAACTTGAATAAATAAATAATAAAAGCTCAACTCAGTCAAGTAACTAATTTCTAAGTCCACGACAACGGCGCCAAAAACTCATTGCGACCAAAAACACTCATGCAAGTGCACGTGATCATCGAGTAATAAAGTAGTGAGTACAGTATCGTTCCCACGATGACTTGTGATTAACTGTTGACTGATATGAACTTAATTAACTTATCTATCGATGTAGTTTTCCACAAAATAGAGATATCACTAATTTACTACCTAAATTATCAAGAAATAATGTAACTAGAATAATTAACCGAACAACCAGCAAAATTTTGAGTAACAAGTAACAAGAGATGATATTACAGGGTCACGGGCTAGCTAACAATCGTGTTGTGTTCTTGGCTTAAAACAACTAATTGATTTATCTGGATTGTTGATTGATAGATTTGGTATTATTCATAAGAATCTATCAATTTCTTACTCGCCTATTCAAGCTACCTTAATGCCTATATGTCTATGGAATTAGGATTAACAAGAATGCATTTACAGTTCCTGTATTATAACCAAGCAAGGCAATTGGGTATATGTCTATCCCAATTGTGAATCCGTTCCCCGATGCCTAGATTCAAGAACTTGCTCTATTTAATTCTATTTCAATCTAAATTTCCCACTTTCGAGTTCAACCAAAGTTTTGTAGATAGTATTTCACTGTTAGCTACTCAACAAAATAACTAAAATCAGAATTAAATAAACAACCCAATATAATAAACCAACTTCGTCGAATTAAACGTCAAACAACTACTTTCATGTTTCATGCATGACCCTAGAATAATGGGATTTAGCTACTCATACTAATTTTCAATACAATAGGGTTCAATTTCATCACAAATAGCAAAAACAAAGGGAAGAAAAGAAGAACTTGATGGTCAAATTTCATCCTTGCCTCTTTCCTCTCTATACCTTGCACTAGACTATGAAAAACTTGATAATTACTCCTTGGGCGAGCTTCACTTTATGTACTTTAAGTGGGGTTTCCTCTAGATTTCTGATTTTACCCCTTAATAAACCTTCCCGAAATTTGGGCTAACGCGGTCGCACACCTGGGTGCTCATCTGGCCGTGCTAGTTGGCATGTTTTCTGTTTTGAATGCGCTAATATTAGCGCGGGCGCGCACCTGGGCGCGCTAGCCCAGGTCTTCCATTTTCTTATTTTCTTCCTCCTGTTCATGCATACTCAGCTCCGAGGGGTCGTTCTTACTCTAAAATAGTTCCAATCTGTCATGACCCAACTTTCCCTCCGTTGGGTTTCGTGATGGCACCTAGTCTAAAGGACTAGGTAAGACTAATAATTGCGAAATAACAACCATGAATAATAACATCTAAAGTTCTTCTGAAATAAAATTCTTATACAATGAACATCTTCCCAAAACCCGGTAGTACAAGTCATAAGCTCTATAGAGTTTTTCGCTACCATTTTTAAACAAAACTGTAAAGAAATAAGTACAATACTGAGAATATAAAATAAGAAGGTGACTCCGAAGCCTACGATCACAGTAATAGGTTTACCTTGAGTCTCCACCGCAACAAATAGCTACTAACGATTAAATACCTGGGTCGGTACACAAAAAAATGTACAGAAGTGTAGTATCAGCACAACCGACCCCATGTGCTGGTAAGTGCCGAGCCTAACCTCGGCGAAGTAGTGACGAGGCTAGGACCAGACTGCCAAATAAACATGTGTAAAATAGCGTACAAAATAATAGGAAGCAGATAACAGTGATGGCAATAATGATCAACCAGTTATATCAATGGCAGGGAACAACAGGGAACAAAGACAACATAATTGTTTCTTAATAAATAATAAATACAAGTACAATCAATTAATTACATCCTTCAAAAATAAGTCTTTCGCCTTTAAATTCTTCAAGTAATAATCTCTTAGATAATATGCTTTTCAATGAATATATATTTCGATTATATTTCCTTCAAATAAATATATTTTAAATAAGTATCTTAAGAATATAATTCTTTCGAGTACAGGTCACCTTGTGACGCCTCATTTCATAATCACAATAATATAGGCCTCATCCCACTTTCATATTTTTTTACGGCATCTTGTGGCCATATTTATATTAAAACCGCACGGAGAACTCATGCGCCAATAAATGAAACCATAATATTTTTTCCGGCACTTCGTGCCTATATCATAATCTGTCATTAATAAAATCATCATATTTTTCCCGACACCTTGTGCCCACATGTTTTCTGTCTCACATTTTGCAACAACATTCTCATGTTACTCAGTTCATAGGGTCCATAACCTAATACAATTAAGAATGCTCAAAGAGTCTCATTTACTTAATATAAAGTAGAGTACAACTTTCAAACCATTTAGGAAATCAAATAGAAAAGATGAAGTTATATTAAGAAATCATTTGATAAAGAAAATACCCTCTTCAATTGAAGTACAATATCGAATGAATTATTACCTTTAATATGAGATATCAATAAGTCAAAACATAGAAGAAATTCCCTTCTAAGTAAAGTACAATCTCAAACGGTTTAAGGAAAATTTAGTTTAGAAATCAATTGAGTTAAAAATGTAACAATTGTTGAAATTGAAGTACTGAACATGCAAAAATAATAAGGCAAAGTATTGTAAACATTATGGATTCCAACACAAAGGATCACAACAGTAAAGAGATCTAAATAGTTAATACACTTGAATTGTTAATAAAAAGTAACAGAACAAACAGAAAGTGAACGTAAAGGACAACATAACTCAATTAGAATCAGGAAAATCAAGGACAAGTGCACGACATCACCCTTCGTGCTTTTACTCTCTTCCTCACCATACGAATCATTACAAATTGTACGACATCACCCTTCATGCTTTTACTTTCATCCTCACCATGAAATCAATATAATCGGCATGGAATTGTACATCGTGTGGCACGACATCACCCTTCGTGCTTTAACACTCTTTCCTTACCATATGAATAATATAAATGTTCACGGCATCACCCTTCGTGATTTAACACTCTTTCCTCACCATATGAATAATATAAATGTGCACGGCATCACCCTTCGTGCTTTAACACTCTCTCACCAAAACAATGCATGGCATCACCCTTCGCGCTTTACGCTCTTCCTCACCCAAACAACAATCACAAGGCAAATAGGGTAAGTAAATAAATGAAATCACAATGCAACCCTGGCAAGGGAACAATAGTAAAACAATCAAATCCCGGCAAGGGAAAACAATAATATCCGGTAAAGGAACAATTGTACAACAATCAAATCCCGGCAAGGGAAAACAATATCAAAACAATAATATCCTGGCAAGGGAACAATAGTACAACATTCAAATTCCGGAAAGGAAAAACAATATCAAAACAATAATATCCCGGCAAGGGAACAATAGTACAACAATCTAATCCCGGCAAGGGAAAATAATATCAAAACAATAATATCCCGGCAAGGGAACAATAGTACAACAATCAAATCCCGGCAAGGGAAAACAATATCATGATTATATCTCTCCTTTATTCTTTCACGTTTACTTCACAACTCAATTCTCAACTTGTGATAATGCTCTATATTGTTCAACAATTCAATAATACCTCCACAAGTCATATTACTCAATAGAAATTATCATTTAGAGCATATACAATACGAAACAGAGTCACATTAATCAAAGTATAAGACTCACGTGCATGCTTGACACCAATGTATAGATACGCGTCACCATGCCTATACGTCATACTCGACAATTAGCAAGTTGCAAATAAGGCTCTACTCCTATTCCCTCAAGCTAAGGTTAGACCAAACACTTACCTCGCTTTGCAACCAATCAAAAATTCCAACATGTCTTTGCCTCGCGAATTCGTGCTCGAAATTCTCAAATCTAGTCATAAACAATTCGATTCAGTCAATAAAAATTATAGGAGTTAATTCCATATGAAATTCTATATTTTCCATTTAAAATTCGAAATTGCACTAAAAATTTGCCCGTGGGGCCCACGTCTCGGATCCCGACAAAAATTAGGAATATGAAACCCCATCCAACCACAAGTCCAACCATACCAATTTTACTAAAATTCGACATCAACTCGACCCTCAAATATTCAAATTAAACCAAGAGGTTTTTCAAGATTTTTCCAACTAAAATCACCAATTAAATGCCAAAACTAGTGATAGATTCGGGTAATCTAACAAAAATTAAGTTAAGAACACTTACCCCTTTGCTTTCTCTGAAAATCTCCCGAAAATCGCCTCTTCCCGAGCTCCAATTTGAAAAAAATGAAAAATGGGACTTTCCCATTTTCTGAAATGAACGTTCTGTCCAGAATTCGGGTTACTACTCACGTGTTTTTACTGTTCAGGGGGTACAATTCATAGTCACTATTCACGGGTACTATTCGCGGGGTACTATTCACGGTACTATTCACGATCACTATTTACGGTACTATTCATGGTTACTATTCACGTGTACTATTCACAGTGTACTATTCGTGGTCACTATTCACAGTGCTGTGAAAAAAATGCAGCAGTTTTCTTCAAGTCAAAATCGATCCATTAACCTTCCGATATCCACCCGAGGCCCTCGGGACCTCAACACAATACATCAACCTGTCCTAAAACATCATATAAACATAGTCAAAACCTCAAATCACATTGAATGACCTTAAAACCGCGAATCACACCCCAATTCAAGCCTAACGAAACTAGGAACGTTCAACTTCTATATTCGATGCAAAAACCTATCAAATCAAATCCTATTGACTTCAAATTCTAGTCAAAATTCTGCACACAAGTCATAAATGACATAATGAAGCTATGAAAATTTTCAGAACTGGATTCTGACCCTGATATCAAAAAGTCAACCCTCGGTCAAACTTTAAAAAAATCTTCTATTTTCCAACTTTTGCCAAAATGCGCCAAATTATTCTACAGACTTCCAAATCCAAATCCAAACATGCGCCTAAGTCCTAAATCACCATACGAAGCTATTGGAATCATCAAAAATCTAATCAGGATTCATTTACTCATATTTTACCTTCTGGTCACTTTAATTCAACTTAAACTCTCTCTCTTCCTGGAGACTAAGTGTCTCAATTCCTTTAAAAACTTTTCCGAACCCGAACCAATTTTCCCGTCAAGTTACATAAGAACCGTGAAGTATGAATTTAGCAGTTTTTTTTTGGGAAACGAGGTTGTACTTATTCAAATCGATCGGTCGGGTCGTTACATTCTCCATCTATTAAACAAATGTTTGTCCTCGAACGTACTAAGATTATTTTGAGGTCTCAAATTTGATGTTTCTACTTTTACATATATACTCGTGCTTGATCCCATATTACCGCATTCGAAATAATTCCGACAATACCGTTTTAATTGAGATTATCTCCTTTATCCATATTTGTAAACCTTAGGATCACTAATTTCTTACACTATAATTATTTTCAGAAAGGTCCGATCTTCACATCAACACACGATATTAGTATCTACTGGCTATAGTAACTCGTGCCTACACACCCATCAAATACGGGGTGTTATATTCTCCCCCACTTAGGGTCATTCGTCCTCAAATGAGAAGCAGAACCCGTCTTCAAACACATAATGCAACTTATCTCTTTCTTTGCACATCTCAATATCCCAAAATTTTTTAACTCCCAAATTTTTCAGAAATTTCTGCAGAGTCTCCCCTGTATTTGTGCCTATCCACCTGCCAGAGTAACACCAAAACAACTCCTAATAATACATCCACAACTCAACAAATCACCATAATGTATTTGTCAATAACACCAATCTCCGCATTACAAGTATGACACTATCATAAAGATAGTTAGATATGAAACACATCATATATATGACCTTTACCACATCTCTGGTTTTAATAGTTGTACATAATCGATTACAAAATTGCAAATTAACTTCGTGTTAACAATTCTTGTTTCAAGCTTTTACTTTACTAATAACATAGCATGACGACCTCATAATTACATACCCAGATTAATGATTCACAATTAACTTCACCTGGGCACTCACCTTGTAGGCTAAAGTTAATAGTTACAATACAAATTTGGCAAATTATGCACAGAGATATTCATATGAGAATTTTCAAATAAGCCTCATAGGCATGACTCCCCATAAGTGCTATAATACAATTTTTTTTTTAAATTTCATAAAGGGAGAATTTAAACACATAAACCTCGCACCACAAGGACCTCGTCCTTATATAACATCCATCACAGCTTGTTGCTCGGTTTAAATATTTCATATGATATAAAATGTAAGGATCTCGTCCTCAACTCTGAATCACAAGTATATTGCACATTTGTGCCAACTAAAATTTTCCATTTCCTTTCTTCCTCATTTCAAATAATTTCCGTTAAACAAAATCACAACATACAATGATCCCTCATACAGGTAGGGCATATAATTTACAATTGAAATCAATTATTTAAAAATTGCATCAAACTCATCGAATTGATTACAAAAGTCACTTTTAGCTTGTCAACTATTTTTAGTTACCAACACATAATGATAGACATAGCCATCTCCATATAATCTCCCAACAGGAGTATTCACATAAGTAAATTTAAGATTACAAAGCTCACTCATGAGTAGAGCATATTAGAAGGACTTGCCTCGATACTCATAACAGAATCAAGTTAAGAAAATTATTCTTTTTTGATAACTCGAGTTCGTACTTGTAACGACTCTATCTAGTGTAGCGATGTGACGACCCGACCCGTTGTCTCATGTGTTGTTGCTTCGTTTCCCCCATTTTATGCTTATTCATATTTCGTTATCGGTATGTGGTGTGTTAGAGTTGATTTGGATTGGTTTTGATAAGAAATGAGACACTTAGTCTCTTTGAGGAAAGCTTAAGTTGGAAAAGTCAACCAAATGTTGAATATTGAGTTAGAGGGCCCGGATGTGATTTCTTGTGATTCAGTTAGCATCGGGGGATGATTTGTGACGTAGGAGTGCGATCAGAATTGATTTTTGAGGCCCGGTATAGAAATAGGCTTGAATTGGCAAAGTTAGAATTTTGGCAAATTCCGGTTGATAGGTGAGATTTGATCCGAGGGCCGGAATGGAGTTTTGAGAGTTGCAGTAGCTTCGTAGGTGATTTTGGATATGTGTGCAAAATGTTAGGTCATTCGGACATCGTTTGGTTGCGTTTTTGATCGAATGCGCATTTCAGAAGTTTTGAAGAAACTTAGGCTTGAATCAGATGGGAATTGATGGTTTTAGCGTTGTTTGATGTGTTTTGATGATTGGAACAAGTTTGAATGACGTTATGGGTTATGTTGGTGCTTTTGGTTGAGGTCCCGGGGGGCCTCGGGGTGATTACAGATGGCTATCGGGGTGAAATTGGAGTTGAGGAATTGCAGGTTGCAGCTGGTACCTGGTATTTTTGCTTCTGCGGAAATAGACCACAGAAGATGTTCCGCAGAAGCGTGAGGAGGGTCGCAAAAGCGGCTTATGTCCTGGTAGGGTAGTTCCGCATAAGCGGAATCTTTTTCGCTTAAGCGAGTCCGCAGAAGCGGACATGCGATCGCAGAAGTGATTTTGTCCTGGAGGTGAAGTATCGCAAAAGTGGGAATTGTGTCGCAGAAGCGGCTTAGGACTTTAAAAGAAATTCCACAGGAGCGAAAATATGACCACCTAAGCGGTACCGCAGAAGCGGGTGTGGGGACCGCAGTAGCGGAAACCCCTAGAGTCAGAAGGGTTTTATATTCATTTGTTCCGCGAAGCTTATGTTATTTTCACCATTTTTGAGCGAGTTTTGAGGCGATTTTGAAGATTGATTCAAGGAAGAACGATTAGATGTAAGTTCTTTGGCCTAATTATTCAATTTTATGGCAGAATTAACATGGAAATTGGTTGAAATTCATTAAAAAGGGGTAAAGCTAGGGCTTGAGTTTTTAATATTTCAAATTGGGATTTGATAGGCCATTTGAGCTCGGATTTCGGAGTTCTTGGTATGTATGGACTCGTGGTGAGACGAGGAATCCGGTAATATGAGTTTTATATTTTTTTGAGAAGTGGGCCGGGGCTCGGGTTTTGCTAGTTTCGAGATTTTTGCTATTTCTATATTGTTTTTGATTGGGTATTGTTCCCTTGGCATATTGTAATGTATTCCCTCTGATTTTGGTTAGATTCGACGCGTGTGGAGGCCGATTTGAGGGGCAAAGACGACGCGGGCTAGAGATTTCACCGGTTCGAGGTGAGTAATACTTGTAAATGATATTCTGAGGGTTAGAAACCCCGGATTTGCACATCATAGCGCTGTATTGTGGTGACTTGCACGCCAGGTGTGAGCGTGGGGTAGAGCACCGTTGGGGATTGTGACTTGGTCGATCCCGGTTGGTGATTTTACTGCGTGATTGAATGAAACCTACTTGATGCTATCATGATTTGGGCTGATTGCCATGTTTTGGGCTTCGTGCCGATTATTTGAATCCTTCAGGGATTGATATTACTATTCTTGCATTACTTTGCATATCATTTGATCTCGGTCCAAGGTTTTAAATACTGTTTTGCAAACTCTGCCATCTTTCTTAGATTTAAAATCTTAAATGATATTTTACTGATGTTCGGAACTGAGGATTGTTATTTGAATATTGCCCTAGTGGCTTTGTGCATTCATAGACTGAGCATAGATCGGGTTGCGCACTGCAGCAATATTGCATGTGCATTTCTGGACTGAGGATGGATCGGGCTGCACGCCGCAGCAGTGTGATATTGATATTGTGCTTGGGTTGTAGGAGCCCCTCCGGAGTCTGAACCCCCACAGTAAGCGCGGGTACCCAAATGGATCGAGCTGCGCGCGCAGCGGTCATGTGCATTGCATTGCATTCATGCATTGGTTCCTGTTTGTGCTACGTGGCATGACATTCAGCACTCTCATATCATTGGCATTCATGCTATTTCTTGCACTGTTACCAGATACCCTGGTGTTATTACTTAACGGAGTGCTGTACCCGAGGGTCTAACTTATGTGCGGACTTGCACTATTTAATTATGCATTCAATTGCTTGACTGTTTGGAAAAGGATGTTTCCGAAAGAGGTTTTTAACTAAGCCAGATACTTTCCAAAGGATTTTCACGTAATTACTATTTTCTCCAGGGTCGTTCTGTCCTATATAGCATGATGGAGTGCTTTATGTGTTTTCTTACCGCTCAGTTATTATTTACTCTTATTACTCATTGAGTTGGAGTACTCACTTTACTCCCTGCACCTCGCGTGCAGTTGCAGGTATTGTTTACCCAGTAGCGGATTTTGAGCTGATTGAAGGTATCACTATTGTAGCGGAGTAAGGTGACCGCCAACGTTCGCGACACCTGATTTTCCCTTCTTTGATTTTAAATTTGATTCATGTATATTACAGACTCTGTAGTTTTGTTCAGGCTTCTTTAGATGCTCGTGACTTGTGACACCCCGGTCGGGTTGTGTTGGGTGGTAAATGTGGGCTATTAATGCCATTAAGTCGTATTATTCATTCATTTATGTTTATTAATTATTAAAAAGGGGCATTGTTGTTCTGTTGGCTGGACTTGTATTCACGAGAGGCGCCATCACGACCGGGTTTGGGAATTGGGTTGTGACAAGAGACCTCAACTCTACCATAGCAAATACATCAATGGGTTGGGCCTCCACCTCTTAGGCGCCATCTACCCACTTCTTCTCCACCCCTAATTGGTAGTGTAAGTAAAGTACAAATTTTAACAGAGTATGTGACGCGTGTTCTCTGATGGAACAGATTTCTTCCAAGTCTATGAAAATTTCTCAGAATGTTCCTAGTATCATCATTTTCATAACAACTCATCCGCAGCTCGATTGCTTTTACTGAGTCTGTACCGAATAACTTAAATAACCATTACAGGAAATTCCATTCCATTGGTACATTAAAAGATGACTGCCCCACATGAGTGTTATGATTAACTTAAGCACTACGAGTATACTGAATATGTTTCCATGACCCCGTTGATACTGAAATGTAGAATTATTAAGGACATAGGAATATCGAAAGTCCTAGCATCACCCCATACAAATTTCAGCTCTTACTCATATACAAGTTTCATAGAACCTTTGAATACCATATAAATAAATCTCATGCCGAAATAGATATGACACATGACCCCGAAATTTGATCATTGATAGTGGACTCCCCTCTCTTGGCACGAAGCCATATGAAACATTCGATGATTCACAACACAAACCTTTATTGTTCGTACGATACCAATCATAAGACACCTTATGCCATTTACTTGGCACTTGTCATCCTCATGACAGTTAAACTCACTTCCTCCAGTGTCTCGGCTTGCTAGTAAGTACTATTTGCTAAATAGAAATCCCATACGAAAACAGGTAACTATTTTTAGATCTACATCCACTTGTGATGATTAGGCAACCAAATAAACCTTCCAAAGATTTTACTTATCGACCAGCTGTCAAAATCTGATGCACCCCCATGTGCACAACTGAAAGATCTCTTTGCACTTCCATATCCTCAATTCTGAACGACATATGGTAACACTAGTTGAGCAACCCTGGCTCTCTTATAACCCTTTTTGCGGTATCACAAACCATTGGTGTCACGCCCCAAACTCGAGGGACATGACCGGCGCTCGACCGGGTATCCCCAGTCAAGCAGACCTGGGTGCCTTTCCTAACCCACGAGCTACCCCTTGTTTTCCTTATTCAATATTCCAAGAACTAGCTATATAATTAATTTAGATCATCTTTTTCAAAACATACATACATAATAGTTAGTGAAATTACCAATTCGTTGTCCAACAACTGAAACCTGGATATACATAATCTTCTAACCTACATCCACTGTCTACGGAGCCTTTAAAGATACAACGGGATAATACAGTACTTGCCGGTAACAAGGCTCCGACTATACCTTACAGAAAAGCAAAATAAAACTACGGAAACAAGCGGCCTGAGCCACGTAGGGCCCCGAGAGGAATGAGGCTTACCAAAACAACAGACGGAAGGCGAAGAGGGAGCTACGATCGGTGGGCTGGAGTACCTGCTGCAGATCCACCTACAATCACAGCAAGAATGTAGCGCCCCCGGCAAAAGGGACGTCAGTACACTTGAATTGTACTGGTATGAATAACAAACTTTGTGCCAAGTAAACTCAAGCCATAGACAAGTAAGTAACAGTAACAGAACAACAATCAAATCCATAAAGAAAGAACAATTAAGCCTTATTACCTCCCGTTTCCCCTTCCACATTTCCACATGAATAGATTTCACATTTTTGCTCATATTTTCATTTCAACAATGATTTCGATCACTTTACACCCTTATTACCTCGGCCACCCTTATCACCACAACCCGTACCTTATTACTTCGTGTTGCGGCGCGCAACCCGATCCCGCCGTACAGTTTTAATTCACAAACAATCACACAACAACAATAAATAATTCACAAAGATCACAACAACTCTTCTTAGGGAGTAGCAACAATAATTTACAAGTGTTTCCATAACCATCAATGCTATTTCCGTCATATTCCACAATTCACAAGTGTTTCACGTTACAACAATACTTGCCCACGATAAGCCATAGATGTTAATATCACAATTATTTCAGTTGCATCACTTACAATTTCCTTACGTCATTTATTTTTCATCTAATACCACATATCATAATCACAACCATGCAAATCACACGAATTTCACAATTTACCCACGTGAATGTCACATACCAAACAATTGGACACCAACAAGGCGATTTTACAAGGTCAAGGTTAGCCATATATACCTGGAGTCGAATTCCCTTTTTAAACTCCTATTATCATCACCAAGCAATCTAGTCATGTCAATTTAGTTTACAAATTAACACATGCGCCTTAGAATTTGAAATTCACAATTACTGTCCGAGTTTATTTAGGTTATCAACCCTTCTTTACACAAATTCTTTACTCCCTCACAACTACTCTTACTAGATTTTAGGTTTTTAATAAACATGCATGAGACTTTCCCCCTCTCAATAAATCTGAAAGTTCAATGAAAAAGGGGTAGGGATTGTACCTGTAGAAATTGAGATGAAGACACTTGCTTTAAAATTTCCCGGACCAGATAATTTGAGGAATAAATTTTGAAGAAGATGAACTTTTCTCTCAAGAACCCCTCCTCCCTCTCTCTTGTTTTTGCTCAGAAAAATGGTTAAAATGAGGGGTTAGGGTGTTTTATTAGAAAGGGGGTCGGGTTTTAAAATTTTAGAAAATAGAAGCCCAAGCAAGATCTGCGGTCGCACTATGCGATCGCAGAATTGGAATGCAGTCCGCATATTGGACTGCAGAACTGGCCCCAATCACTGAACATCTCTGCCTGGGTATGCGGTGGAAATGCGGTCCGCATTCTGATTATGCGGTCACATAATGGACCACATTTATAACATCAACTTAGACTAACTCTCTGATTAACTATGCGGCAGGAATGCGGTCCGCATACGGATTATGCGGTCGCATAGTGGACCACATTTTAAACTTCAATTTTGATAATTTTTCTGCTTCACTCTGCGGCAGAAATGCGGTCCCGACAAGGGAAAATAATATCATGATTCTCTCTCTCCTTTCTTGTTTGACGTTTACTTCACAATTCAATTCTAAACTTGTGATAATGCTCCATAATGTTCAACAATTCAATAATACCTCCACAAGTCATATTCCTCAATAGAAATTATCATTTAGAGCATATATATTACGAAACAGGGTCACATTAATCAAAGTATAAAACTCACGGGCATGCTTGACACCAACGTATATATACTCGTCACCATGCCTATACATCGTACTCGATAATTAGCAAGAAGCAAATAAGACTCAATTCCTATTTCCTCAAGCTAAGGTTAGACCAAACACTTACCTCGCTTTGCAACCAATCCAAAATTCCAACAAGCATTTGCCTCGCGAATTCGTGCTCGAAATTCTCTAATCTAGTCATAAACAATTCGATTCAGTCAATAAAAATTATAGGAATTAATTCCATATGCAATTCTACATTTTCCATTTAAAATTCGAAATTGCACTAAAAATTTGCCCGTGGGGCCCACGTCTCGGAACCCGACAAAAATTACGGAATATGAAACCTCATCCAACCATACAAATTTTACTAAAATCCGATATCAACTCGACCCTCAAATCTTCAAATTAAACCAAGAAGGTTTTCAAGATTTTCCGAACTAAAATTAACAATTAAA
Organism: Nicotiana glauca; assembly: GCA_026770625.1. NCBI lineage: Eukaryota > Viridiplantae > Streptophyta > Magnoliopsida > Solanales > Solanaceae > Nicotiana > Nicotiana glauca. The sequence goes on from MU757140.1 coordinate 52,365, forward strand.
TGCCAAAACTAGTAATAGATTCGGGTAATCCAACCAAAATTAAATTAAGAATACTTACCCCGTTGTTTTCTCTGAAAATCTCCCGAAAATCGCCTCTTCACGAGCTCCAATTTGACAAAAATGAAAAATGGGACTTTCCCATTTTCTGTAATGAACGTTCTGTCCAGAATTCGGGTTACCGTTCACCCGTTTTTACTGTTCACAGGGTACTATTCATAGTCACTATTCGCGGGTACTATTCACGGGGTACTATTCATGGTCACTATTCACAGGTACTATTCACAGTGATGTGAAAAAAAATTAAGTAGTTTTCTTTAAGTCAAAATCGATCCGTTAGCCTCCTGAAATCTACCCGAGGCCCTCGGGACCTCAACAAAATGCATCAACCAGTCCTAAACGTCATACAAACTTAGTCGAAACCTCAAATCACATCGAATGACCTTAAAATCGCGAATCACACGCCAATTCAAGCCTAGTGAAACTAGGAACGTTCAACTTCTATATTCGATGCAAAAAACCTATCAAATCAAATCCGATTGACTTCAAATTTTGCACACAAGTCATAAATGACATAATGAATCTATGAAACTTTCAGAATTGGATTCTGACCCCGATATGAAAAAGTCAACCCTCGGTCAAACTTTCCAAAAATCTTCTATTTTCCAACTTTTGCCAAAATTCGCCAAATTATTCTACAGACTTCCAAATCCAAATACGAACATGTGCCTAAGTCCTAAATCACCATACGAAGCTATTGGAATCATCAAAAATCTAATCTGGATTCATTTACTCATATTTCACCTTCCGGTCACTTTAATTCAACTTAAACTCTCTCTCTTCCTGGAGACTAAGTGTCTCAATTCCTTTCAAAACTTTTCCGAACCCAAACCAATTTTCTCGGCAAAGTTACATAAGAACCGTGAAGTATGAATTTTGCATTTTGTTTTGGGAAACGAGGTTGTACTTATTCAACATGACCGGTCGGGTCGTTACACAATCATCTCTCTAAGGCATCACATAAGCTCCTCGTCCTGCAATATATATAAGTCACAATTAGAGCCCATTTTTAATCAATTAACCATATTATGACATTGGAACATAATCAAGTGGGAGCATAAATAATCGCTAAATTAATTATATTCAGCCTATTATCACATTCACCAACCAAAGACAATGTTTAGAAATGAAAAGACAAACGTCAAATATTTTCCTTTTCCTACATTTTCACGTTGGCGTGATAGATAAGCACAAACTAGAAAAGGATTAGGATAACATTTGCATTTATTAAGAAAGCAATTGTTGTATCACTTTACATTTCAACACCAAGAGGAGAATTAAAAACAACTTCAATTTGTGTAGGATTTAAGTTATATTCACTTATAGTACTTCACCAATAAGGGTCGAGGTAAGTACTCTTTCATCTTTAACTAGAGGTCTTGTGTTCGAGTCCCTTGGTATAGAATCGTCTTTATTAGGGAGTATTTTACCACTAATGTGAGACTTCCCGGTGCACATCCGGATTTAGTCGGGCATCCATGAGGATACCGGACACCGGGTGGAAAACCTAAAAAAACTTATTAGTACTTCTTTCGGTTCATAATAAGTGACTTAATAGTGGCAGCTTTTACAGCTCAAACTAGTTATCTATAAATTATATGGGGACAACTTTACCGTTGCTCCAAGATTCCCCTTCTAACATTGTCACACCTCCTTCTTCGCTACACCCGCAAGGGCGTAAAGGATTTTTTTCACTTAAAGGACAATCGGAACGGGATGTATTATTAATATTCAGAGTCGCCACTTGGGAGATGAATGGTGTCCCAAGTCACCGGTTGAATCCCGAACCGAGGAAAAATATGACTCTATTAACAGTCCGCGAACCAGAAATCCGAGCAAGGAATTCTGTTAACCTAGGAGAAGGTGTTAGGCATTCCCGGGTTCCGTGGTTGTAGCACGGTTGCTCAACTGTTATATTTGGATTTATCTGATTTCAAAACATGTTTTAGCTTATGTACTTTTATCAATTTTAAACCGCTTTTATTATTATTTTTAACAAGAATTGCAATGTCGTGAAAACGTGTCTCGAACCATGTCACATAAATGCACCCGTGAATGTTGACACATTTCGACTTCGTTGAGATTTATATTTGGGTTACATAAATGCGCACCCGAATTTAGAAAGGTAATGTTATTAAAATACGCGCCTAAAGAGACTAATGCGTTATTATCTTTGGGGAGGGCCGTGAAATTCACTAAACGGCTCATCCTAAATTTTAAGTATTTTAATATAGACATTTAAAGATGGCCCCGCAATTTATGCATTTTCATTTGGCGGTGCGCACCTCATATATTATTCAAAACATATCGCAAACCTTATCACATGAAATGCACTCGTGGTTCACAACCCGCTTTATCTAACCTTGTTCGAAATTGGAGCCGGGTCACATGAAATGCACTCCCGATTCCTTTAATCTAATTACGTAGTTCAGTTGATGAATAATATCCCAATATCTAATTGCGTATATTATGACAATGTCATGTCCAGCTATAAATAATTCGAGTAAATACGAGCCTCAATTTCCTTTACATATCTTCACAATTATCACCAACACTATTAACATCTGATTTTTGTTTTGCATTAGGAAATGAGCTTTTGATAACCTTACGACAGTATAGTGCGTGAAATTAGCAAATTTAACCAAACTAATGAGATCCAGCAATTAACAAACAGAGGAATCACTCCAATCTTCACGACAACAACAGAATAAACAGAAATGCACCCATATGTTATTCCATTTTCAAGCAAATTAAATAGTAGAATAATTAGCCAAGTCTTCCTATTCCAAAACGTTTAATAAATGCAGCAATGGCGAGAAATAGGAAATTGGAAAATAAGCAATGTATCTAGCTAATCACTACCTAAAATATCTTCCTATTCATTCTTTTACTGCCTTATTTCTTCGAACAGTTTAAATGCATCAAAATCCCACTACAGATACTCTATGTGCTGACCAAATCTTCCAAAATTAAATGATGCAACCAATCAATAATAGCCTTCACGATGGTCGAACATATGTAAATAGTAATCCAAAATGATAAGGTTACTAGCTAATGAACAAAGAAAACGCAAGAAATGCATTCAAGAAATATCAAGTCCATTATCGATATAAGGTAGGATTAATGAAGAGAAAGGGACCTGGAATTAGAAAATGTGCCAATTGATTCAGATATTAACTTCAAACTCAAGCAAAACAACAGCGGCAAAGTCAAACAGGAACCGTAAGCAAAATCGAAACCTCGAACCAGAAACCTCATCGAATTTGGATCAGGCTGCCTTCAATGGCGACCTCCACATGATTCGACCTCAAATCTATTTTCGATTGCCCTGTTCATATCTTTTTGTTCGCTACTTGTTCGAGTAGCTGATGGAGTGAGCTCAGGGAAATTACTGGTTTCGTGAGGGTGAAGGGACGGATCTGTTGATGTTCGGCGAGGTGAGGGTCGTTTAGGGGTGAGGTTTTGGTGCTATCTGATGGACATGTTTCTATGGCTGTTACTGTGTTTAAGCTCATGAGTAGATAGGGGTGGGGTATGAAGAAGACGAGTGGGGGGGGGGGCGTTTTGGTTTTTGGCTCCTGAGANACTTCAAACTCAAGCAAAACAACAGCGGCAAAGTCAAACAGGAACCGTAAGCAAAATCGAAACCTCGAACCAGAAACCTCATCGAATTTGGATCAGGCTGCCTTCAATGGCGACCTCCACATGATTCGACCTCAAATCTATTTTCGATTGCCCTGTTCATATCTTTTTGTTCGCTACTTGTTCGAGTAGCTGATGGAGTGAGCTCAGGGAAATTACTGGTTTCGTGAGGGTGAAGGGACGGATCTGTTGATGTTCGGCGAGGTGAGGGTCGTTTAGGGGTGAGGTTTTGGTGCTATCTGATGGACATGTTTCTATGGCTGTTACTGTGTTTAAGCTCATGAGTAGATAGGGGTGGGGTATGAAGAAGACGAGTGGGGGGGGGGTCGTTTTGGTTTTTGGCTCCTGAGAATTATTCTTCAGTCTTCATGAAGAAGACACTGAGCCAAGTTTCTTTTTTTCTCTTTTACTTTTTTTGGCGTTTTCTCTTTATGTATTTTTCCCGTCTATTTTGTGTAGTTTTTTCCATCTGTTTCTCTTCGTGTGCATGTGTATTATATAATAGTGTATAGGGTGTATATGGTAGAATTATTTTTGGGGGAAGGTATTTGTGGGGAAATAATTTTAGGGGGAGGTCTCATATGGGGAGAAGTGTTTTAGGGGGGAATATATTTTGGGGAAGGTTCTTCCAATTTTTTTTATTCCCAATTTCTTTATATCTTCTTTTTTTTATTAAAAATCTTAGAATTAAAAACCTAAATTGTCTAAAATTATACTAATTGTGAAAATTATAAAATCTACTTAATCCTAAATTAAAAGAGAAAAATCAATCAAAGGAAAAGGTATAAAAATGAAATGTTTTTTTTTATTTTTAATTTTTTATGAAAATCAAATGACTTCCGATAAAACTTAAATACTATGCTAGATATTTTTGATATTTATTATTTTGATTTTAAAATATTAAAATGCATGAAATGCGACTAAATAAAGGAGAATTCATAAAAAATCAATAAAAAATATTTTGATCTATTTTTAGGAGTTATCTTCATGTAGAGCAAAAATCACGTGCTTACAGTTGCCCCTCTTTGCTCGGAAACATGAAGAGTTTTCGGGCAAAGATAAAGTGAGCACTGTGAGGGATTTTTGCCCATTTGAAACTCCACGAGAAGCATTTTTTGAAAAACTGTCTGACCAAACCTTGCTTCAAAGGTTGCCTACATATCTGTGGCTATAAAGGAATCAGGTCAGTGTAGTTCAGAAGTGAGTGAGATGGTAGAGTATGCCGAGGTGAAGAGCCGGTCGAGGTGCCGTTCCGCTAAGGTTCCGGCCCGCGGTCCTATTATTACATCAAAATCAAAAGAAATGAAAAGAGACTAGCTAAGCATTTCAACTACGAGTTACAAAATTCCTATCTATAAGTCTTCTGAAGCTTGATCTTGAGTCTCGAATGGTTCTTCATGCAGACTTTGGATCTGAACCTTGACGCTAGCTAGTTGCAGGTGCTAATTCATTCTTCCTCAGCTTTTCGGACCAAGACCGGACATGTAGTGCTTGTGACCTCAAACATGTCTTGAGAAGCGCACATCTTTCATCAACTTCTATATTTGGATTCACTTCTTGGATTTCTCTCTTTTTCGCAGATCATGACTAACTTTTGTTGATCATCTCGGACTGTTGACTTGCATTCTTCCCGCAAGCCTCTTTTGTTGCTGACTTGAATCGCATTTTGAAGTGTTTTGCCCTTTCTCCGAGTAATGCTTGACCGCTAAAACTTGAAGTATATGCCTCTATTCTCCAGGCGGGCTCCTGATTGCTGACGCTTGAAAAGTATTCCCTTGTTCTCCAGGCGGGCTCCTGACTACAACAAAATAGTCAAACAAAGAAAATTTTCTGCCTCAGTTTGGTGGCTGGGTACGGCATGTTATCAAATATTAAAGATTGAAAGTAAAAATTTGAATTGTACTTCCCTTGTTCTCCAGGTGGGCGCCTAAATGTTGAAACTTGAAAATTATTCCCCTGTTCTCCAGGTGGGTTCCTGATTGCTGAACTTGAAAAGTATTCTCTTGTTCTCCAGGTGGGCTCCTGACTGCAACAAAATAAACAAACAAAGAAAATTTTTTTCCCCAGTTTTGTGGCTGGGCATATCATGTTGTCAAATATTAAAAATTACAAGCTAAAATTTGAATTGCACTTCCCTTGTTCTCCAGGTGGGCGCCTGACTGCTGAAGCTTGAAAAGTATTCCCTTATTCTCCAGGCGGGCTGCTGATTGCTGAACTTGAAAAGTATTCCCTTGTTCTCCAGGTGGGCTCCTGACTGCAGCAAAAAAGACAAACAAAGAAAATTTTCTACCACAGTTTGGTAACTGGGTACATCATGTTATCAATTATTAAAAATTAAAAGCTAAAATTGAATTGTACTTCCCTTGTTCTCTAGGTGGGCGCCTGATTGCTGAAGCTTGAAAAGTATTCCCTTGTTCTCCAGGTGGGCGCCTGATTGCTGAACTTGAAAATTATTCCCTTGTTCTCCAGGTGGGCTCTTGACTGCAACAAAACAAAGAAAATTTTCTGCCCCAGTTTGGTGACTGGCACATCATGTTCTCCAATATTAAAAATTAAAAGCAAAAATTTGAATTGTACTTCCCTTGTTCTCCAAGTAGGCGCCTGATTGCAACAAAATAAACAAACAAAGAAGATTTTCTGCCCCAGTTTGGTAACTGGGCAGACTTGCGAGTTGTTACTTAAGCTATTGATGAGACGGTGAGAGTAAAACTAAAGACTTGATTGATCTGTACGCCTCCTGTGAATAAAACTATTTGACTAAGATTTTTATCCTAGGAGAAAATTCATCAGACTAGGTTTTCTATCTTAGGAGAACGATTCATTAGACTAAGATGCAGACCCTAGGAGAAAATTTATTGGACTAGGTTTTGTTATCTTGTTATCTTAGGAGAAAGTTTCATCATACTAAGATTTTGATCCTAGGAGAAAATTCATTAGACTAGGTTTTCTATCTTAGGAGAACGATTCATCAGACTAAGCTGCAGACCCTAGGAGAAAATTCATCGGACTAGGTTTTGTTATCTTGTTATCTTAGGAGAAAATTTCATCAGACTAAGATTTTGATCCTAGGAGAAAATTCATTAGACTAGGTTTTGTTATCTGGTTATCTTAGGAGAAAGTTTCATCAGACTAAGATTTTGATCATAGGAGAAAGTTCATCAGACTAGGGTTTCTATCTTAGGAGAAAAAATTCATCAAACTAAGACTGTCTAAATGGAGGAAAATCCATCAGACTAGGACTTTTATCCTAAGAGGAAAATGTGAAAAGCAATGACAGCATTTTATGCACATTAGCAAGACAGGCAAGGGCAAGGATTTGAGACACTTCCCTTTTGTCGGCTTTCCTCTTCTTCTTTTTCTTCATTTCATTTCCTTCCTATTATTGAACCGACTTTCTTGCGCTGCTTTGTCCCTGTCTCAAACAAAGAAAACTTGTGAGTTTAAAATGTGGCTATTGGTTTGTGGCCTTGAACTTTTGAGGGCGGCTATATCCTCCATTTGTTGCATTGCCTGAACTGTCATCTCCCCAACCCTTATGTCTCATATGAATCCCATGGCATGTCTATTGTCCCCACTTCGTGTATATGATGTTTCTTCTTGACTTAACCACTGGCTTCGGCCTTGAGTTTATTGTGATAACTGATTCCCAGTTGAAGACCTTGCTAACCCCTTTTCTTTGTCACCCGTAACACGGAAGATATCTCCGATCCGTTCACCAAACCTCCTTCATCTGTTGCATTGTTCCTTAATTGATACGTACCACGCCCTTATATTTCACACGCATCCCAAAGCATGTTGATTGTGGCCAACTCATTGTGCTTGCTGGTTTCTCCTGACTTGACGCCTTGATGTGTTCACCAGATCCCATTTTGTTTAATTGGAAAGCTTGGTGGCAGATTTTGAAGTCATTTCTCACTTGTTATGACCAAACAGACTCAGGAGGAGGAAGTAAACAAGACAAAAGGAACATAGTAGAAGGGCAATGAAAGAGACGATTCCTAACAAGAAAACTACAAAGTATAAACCTATCGGATGTGGATACCGACTCTAACGACCTTGACATGCACCTGTAGCCTATTATGTTTAGCAAATCTGATGTTCAGTTCTTGTTGCACATTTTTGCTGTGAGACTGGGCTTCAATGCTCCGCTTACCCGCTTTGACTCACAATACTTATTCGACTTGTAGTGCCCGAAGGGTTTTCACGATCAAGCCTCTCTCATTTTGGTCTTTCTCTCATCTCACCGTCGCCTTATGGTGCCCATGAAGGTTTTTACCAATAAAACTCTCTTATTTTTTATTTCTCTCAGCTTTCATTGCATTGTGGTACCCATGAGAGTTTTCATCAAGAAGACTCTCTCATTCTTCATTTCCCTTATTTGGACCGGAGTATTGCCCCTGGCATGAATCACCTCTACTTGCTCGACTTGGCATTTCTTGAAGACTGATCGGAAGGTCTTTATTTGGACTGTAATGTGGGCTTTTGGATAGGGTTAGAAAGAAAAGGTATCAAAGTCTCAAAATAATTCATCATAGATTCAAAATTACAACTTTCGGAATCAACCTTCTCACAACATACACAACTTCTGCCCAGTTTCTTTCTTGGGGACTTTTGGATTTTTATTTTGGTATGACTGAACCTCAGAGAGGCTGCCTACGTACCCTTTTCGGATCAAGTCAAACGTAGTTCAGGCGACTACTTTTGATGTTGCGATCTTTCCTTTTTCCACTTTTCCCGTTTCTTTCTTTTCATTTCTTTTCTTTGCCTTCTCTTCTCTTTTATCTTCTTTTCTTTTCTCTTTTTTTAACTTCTCTTCTTTTTCCTTTTCTTTTCTCTTTTCTTTTCTTTTCATTTCTCTTCTTTTTTTTTCCTTTTTTTTTCTTTTCTTTTGGATTGTTTTTCTCTTGTTTCTCCGCTAATTTTCCCCGCTCGGGCTAAACAACCAAGGCTCAAAGGGGTAACAAAGGATAAAGTGTTTGGATAGTAGAATAAAATGCCTTCGTCATTCCAATCTCCCAAAACATGCCCAGTACAAACTACACAGTTAAACAAGCTGAGGAAAACACACATAAAACTTTTGATTGATTCACATACTTGCCTTCTATATTTGTTAATTGCCTAGCACCATTGGACAACAATCTCGGTACCACAAACGGTCCTTGTAGACTTGGGGTAAGCCTGCCTTTGGCTTCAAACCGATGTGGCATGATGCATTTCAACAACATTTCTTTATGTTCTATTTGCCTCCTAGTTTCCCTTAATTTGGGCTCGAAGTGATATCAAAATGCCTTTACTCATTTCCTTTGAATGTCCTTACAACTTTAACATTGTTTCATTGCTTCATTACTAAACTGACTTTTAAAATCAGGCTAAGAATTATGCATGCATGTCATGTCACTAGAACCAGCATAAAGAATTGTAAAGGGAGAAGGGAACTAAATAAAATGACTAGAAATGGCAGGAAATAGGGAATTGCATTAGACTGACGGTGAAAGGATTTAAACAACAAAACAAGCTAACTGAACTAGTTACAGCCCTTGAACAAAGCTAGACGGCACTAAACAAGCTATTATGACTAAACAAAGCAAAGTGAAAAGATAGAAGGGTTTGAGTCACAAGACAATGTCCAGATTACAACCCTGAGAATAACCCGGACAACAGAAATGACAACAAAATAAACCACCAAAACTCCATTCTATCTAACCAAGAGATGGAGCGTCTTTCCAACCACAAAACTCGACACCTTATCTACTGGATTGCCCATCAAGATTACTGGGACCTTTATTAAACAAGTTTGCGAGAGGATTCTCATACTCCCCGTTGCCATGGATCTTTCCTACGAAATGTGCACGGTCATGTGCAGGTAAAGGATTCTGTGCAATGTTCTGGGTGCCACTGTCCTGGACCGCAATTATCCCTTCCTGAATTATTCTTTCTATCTCTCTTTTCAAATCCCGGCAACTTTCGACATCGTGCCCCTGGGCATGGGAATGGTATTCTCACCTTTTAGAAGGGTCAAAGCTTCTTGCACGCTTGTCCACCTGATTCGGACGGACCGGTGCAATCAGGTTATAATGCTTTATTTTCTCAAACAAGTCTGTATACGACTCTCCAATGGAAGTGAAAGTTTCCTGCTTCTGTGCCCTTTCTTGCTTGAAATATTGGTTGGCTCGCAAACCCGCTCCAGGGGAATTCTTGTAAGCTCTTGGAGGTGGGTAGGTATTTTGAGTTGGGCAAGTATTTTGTGGAGTGGGTGCACACCATGGTGCGTGAGTAGGATGTTGGGGATATGTGTGGGCATGGTGGACAGAGTAGTGGGGACCACGTGGTGGGTAATAGTGTTGTGGAGTGTGGGATTAGGTTTGGGGACGGGGTCGGAGTTGATGGTAATATGGTGATGGGCCCCTGGACCAAGTTCTCGAGTCAACTACCGCCACATCTTCTTTCTTTTTCTTTCCCAGTACCCCTCCACTCTGGATGGCCTGGGTAGTGGCCTTGATTGCAGAATAGCTCATGATTTTGTCGGATTTGAGCCCTTCTTCAACCATACTTCCCTTTTCACTACCTCGTTAAAATATTTTCCCACTGCTGACACCAGATGACCGTAGTAGGTAGGCTCCAAAGCCTGCAGGAAATAATCCACCATTTCGCCTTCTTTCATTGGAGGATCGACTCTTGCTGCCTGTTCTCTCCACCAGAAACTGTACTCGCTGAAACTTTCCCCTGGCTTCTTCTCAATTTTAGTCAGTAATAGATGATCTGGGATGATTTCGAGATTATACTGGAAATGGAAGGCGAATGCTTGTGCCAAGTCGTCCCAAGTATACCACCTATCATGGTACTGTCGTGTATACCACTCCAAAGCAGAACCACTGAGACTCTAGCTAAAGTACGCCATCAACAACTCATCCCTTCCTCCAGCTCCTCTCACCTTACTGCAAAATCCCCTCAGGTGGGCCATCAGGTCACCATGACCGTCATACAGATCGAATTTTGGCATTTTGAACCCTCCAGGTAACTGAACATCAGGGAATAGACATAAATCTTTATAGGACACACTTATTTGGCCACCCAACCCTTTCATGTTCCTGAAGGATTGCTCCAAGCTTTTACTTTTTGAAACATCTCTTCTTGTTCCGGATCCTTAAGAGGCTTGTCAGTTTCCACCGGGAGCTCAAGGTGAGGGGTGTAAGAATATGGCTCAGGAGCTTTAAAGGTAGGCTCAGTAGGGTAGTACTGGTCATGAGTTTGAAACACTGTCTCACGGGAAGATCTTTGCGGTGTGGTAGGTGGTGGCGCCACAAAGACAGGGGTGATTGGCGGAGGAGGGTTTTGTTCGAGTGGTGGATCTTGGGGTGGATAGGAGGTGGTGCCTAACTCTGTTGGTAGAAAGGGAAAGGTGCAGATGAACTCGCAGGAGGAAGCTCCTGAGACTGAGCCAAAGGTGGGATACATGCTGGATTGGCGGGATAAACAGGCACCAGCGGACCCTTAGCCCAGGCCTGATGCATCTCGGCCATCTGCTGCCTCAACTTATACATCTCTTCTTTCATTGCTTTAACATCTACCACTTCTACCTCTTTTGATGGGTCCACGATACTGGTATCTGATTCTTGTCCTATCATGTTCAGTTTGTTTTTTGACCGGGTGTTGTAGGAATAGGTTGCCAGGATGCCGATTGTGTTTTGTCCTTGTGTTGTAAGGAGGATTTACCACTTTAAAACGACAAACCAACCACCTTTCTGGAATGACATGACAAAATTAAACTATCATGTTAGTGTTAGGGCATTTAACATATTGGTAATGACTTTTGATCGGCCGCATGCGTCATCCCGACTTTTCCTTATTTCCGATTGTAAGCTTTCTCTTCCTTTGTTTTTATTCTTTTCCCTCTTGTTTTTTTTTTCTTCTTTCCACTCTTGCCTTTATCTTCTTTTGTTCCTATTTTCTTCCTTTCTTGATTTTTCTTTTCTTTCTTTTTGTTTTTCCGCTATTTTCTTTTCTTTTTGCCCTTTTTGTGGTTTTGCCTTTTTTTTTTTTACTTTTTCTTTTGGTTATGGTCGATTCCTATGTAGATTGCCTACGTATAATGATCCCGCATGAATCAGACCAAGCGTAGTTCTTATAAATTATATGCAAAATATTGTTGTTGTTGTTTTTTTTTTTAATTGATTTTCTTGAAGGAAAACTTCAAAACAAAATACAGACTCGATGATAAAAAACTAGATCAAGAGTACATCAAAGCTTCACATCCTGGGGCCCGCGGGGCATCACTCGGCATCGCCATGAGCTTGTGCAAGACTGAGAAGGTTTCAACGACAACTGTAGGCTATTTAAAGAAAAATTATCCATGTAATGATTTATTTTGAGTTAAAAAGCAAAGTGGCTATTTTAAAAAAAAATTATTTAAGAAAACAAAGACTCAGTTTTGCAAATACGGCCTTTCAGCGCTTCCGAAAGGGAGATTTGACGGCTGTGCCCGCAAACCATTTTAAAATGACTCAGAGTGGCTGTTCTTGCAAAAACTGCCTTCCGGCGTCCTTTTGGGGACATTCGGCTTATTTTTAAATAAGAATGGCATCACCCGATGTATTGGATAAAAATTAAAATTTTGGTATTTTTAGCTATTTTAACAAAAGGAGTGGTTGGACCCGATAAGGGTTGCCTACGTATCTCACATCCGGTGAGAATCAAACCAGCGTAGTTCAGGCAGATTGAATACGAGCGAGAATAAAAAATAGCTAATTTAGAGAAAACATATTTTTTTTCTTTTCCTTGAAAATAATGAAACATGCAAAATTCTTTTGGATTTTCTTTTTCTCCTTTGTTTTGATTTTTGGTTTTCGAAAAATGATTAAACAAAATGCAAAATCTTTTGAATTTTTCATATTTTTCCTTTTCCAAAATGTAAAGAAAAACATAAATGGGCCATACTCACTTTATTTTCACACCTCACCCTCTTTTTTCCTTTTGTTAATATTTTCTTTCTCTTTTCTCCTTTTTCTCAAAAATTCGGCAGAGTTTCAGCATTACTTGGACATAGGTTGTTTTGCCAAATCATGTAATCAACTCTCTACAATCTTATTTATTTTATTTTTTCCCAAATTCAAGCCGGTCAGCACGCGAGTCCGAGACAAATAAATGCAACACGTAAAATGCATCATGGTGGTCTTTTCATATCTGGTTACCTGTCCTAGATGGACCCAACCCCTGTGTTGAGTCCCCTGAGTCAAAATGCACGTGATGCAGATAAGCGTTCCTACTAGGGATCCAGCATGAAGTCAAGTTATTCTAGGTTC
>MU757140.1:69097-86138 GCA_026770625.1 Nicotiana glauca
GTAATAACTATTTATGAATGAAGTTTATGGTAATCTAAATTTTGGAATGTTTATTCAGGAACTTGTATTGTGTTAATTTGCAGGAAAGGGCATATGCAAAGGCAATTTATGCAACTCAATTCTTCTCAAGTGCAACACATAATATCAATGTGAATAAGATCTTCAAATTCATTATGGCCAAGCTCTTTAACTTGGGACTTTTACCTAGTTATACTATATTAGAAACTTATTTTTCAATATTTTCTATGTTATGTTGTTTTTAATAAGTATTTACGTTTTTCTTACAAATTGTGTAGATTGCTCCTTAAAAGGCTCACACCCCATTATTAGTGCCTTTAATTAAGAGACTCAATTATATCCTTTCCTTTTTTATTCCTCTCCTCTTCTCTCTCCTTTTTTCTTTTACAACAAAATTCCTTAATTTACGCCTAGAATCTCCATGTTCCCATCATTGCCGATAATTTTAAATTATTAAACCATCAATTGCATCGTTCTTTTGCTGGGAGACTGGCCAACACTAAAAATGAAGAAATATTCAGGAATTGTATGATAAATGTATCATAATTGTATTAGATACATCAATACGTAAAATATAATTGTATCATACTTGAATCACAATTGTATATAACTTGTAGATGGTACATTAATATCCAAAATAATACATGATACAATACTAATAAATTAATATATAATTATCATATATTTGTGATACAAACTGGAAAATTTGTCACGATCTCACAACTGCTCATAATTTAAATACAAATTTGATACAATCCTGAAAGAATTCTTACAATTCTATTACAATTATGATACAACTTAAAACTGACTCTAAACTTAAACTGATACAATATCGTATTATATTTGTATTAGTATTGTATCATGTATTATTTTAGGTACAAATTGTGATACAGTTTTTATACAATTCTAAATTATGATACAACTTTGATCTTTATCTTTATCAAGTTTCAACTTAAAACATCCACCTAGAACCAACTCTAAACTTAAATTATAATACAATACTGTATTTCAATAGTATTAGTGTTGTATAAGAATTGTCTCAGGTATTGATGTATCAAATACCACTCAGATACAATTATGATACTTTTATCAAACAATCATAATACAATTTCGAAATTTCATCTTCCTCGAGTTTCATTATGAAATTCAGCCTAAAATCAACTTTAATGTAGAGTGAAGCTTACCCACAACTTGATTGTAGAGCAAATCTTCTAATTTCTTTTGTAATGTATAAATAAGAAAGAGATTTTGTACAATTAAAGGGAGAAATCTTATATCAACAGCTTTGGAAAAGGAAAGAATTTATAATTTTGGGAGGATAACAGTGGAAGAGGAGTGAGTAAGAGAGATTTGTGGGTTAGAAAGATTTTAGGTTTCTTACTGTGAGTAAGCACAAAGAGAGGTGATGATTTTTGGGTTAAATGAGTTTCTTATTGTGATGATTTTGGGTAAATATAAAGAGAGGTTGATTTTGGTTAAGTAGAAAGACAAATATAGTTTTTTTTGGAAAAAGGAATAGTACCTTAAATGTAGGGATTATGTGTAACTGATACCCAATATTTAAGGTATATTTTATTTCCTTCTTTTTATGATTTTGTATAAAACTAGTAAATATAGGTATATAAAGTAATTAACAAGGAACCTAAATAAAGGTAGTAAATAAGTTTCTATTATAGTATAGCTAGGTAAAAATTCCCTTTAACTTGCCTTGTAATGTCCAAAGAAATCTCACCATTGGTGAGCCCATTATTGACTTCTAGGATAAAATTTTAAAATAAAATATTGATGGAAAACATAAATCCAATCAAACAACACGTACATTTATTCAATTTTGACTAATTTATAACTTCTTCCTTAGCATCTCAAAAGAATGTCATAATCTGGTTGAACATCAGTACATATAGCTTTCACTAATTTCAGGTTGAACATCAGTACATTTTAAAATCAAATATTGATGGAAAACATAAATCCAATCAAAACTCTAACTGAATTTAAAGTTCACTATAAGTTAAAATCAAAATATTAATACAAGATAATTTTAATTAATTTATTTCAACCTAAGATAATGTAAGATAATGTCAATTAATTTATTTCAACCTAATGATTATATTGAGCTTTTCAAGCACATCCTTTTATTAGTGATATTAATGACATAAAAACCAACAAAAAGAGGAAAAAAAATAACATAGAACTGGTAATGGTGGTTCCATGTCTTAGAAATAAAAAGGCACATTACGATATACTTTTACTTTTTAGAAAAACTCCTTACCTAAATATCTTAAGATAGATCTTAACATAAATTTCTTAAACTTTAGTAGTTGGTCTAAATGAAACCTAAAATAATTATATAAAAAAAAACATGTTACCTGCATAAAATAGTTTTAGCTTTAATCGGTTATAATTTAATAACAAAAAAAAAAAAAGTCTTAAAATAAAAAGGAGTTCAAACTATTACATTGTGAAAGAACTTTACAAAATAATGTGTTTTGTTTTTTGTCATATAGTTTACAAATAAGGAAATATTTAATACACAAATTTAGTTGGTTTTGAAGGCTTAATTAAATTATTACTCATAAATATTAGGAAAATAATTCAATGATTATTTTATTGTAATGGCTTGGTCGGTTTTTGAGAGTTACAGCCCCGTTCCCCCATTTCCCGCTTCTTTTGTGTTCTTCAGCTATATTATGATATACCGGGTTAGTATATTCGGGTTTGGAGTGGTTTCCAAGTGAATTGAGACACATAGTTTCTTAATTGAAAGCTTAAGTTGGAAAAACTTGACTAGATATTTGACTTATGTGTAAACGACCTCGGATTTGAATTTTAATGTTTCCGTTAGCTCGTTAGATGATTTTGGACTTTGGAGCGCGTCCAGAATATGATTTGGAGGTCCGTGGTATTAGGTTTGAATTGGCAAAAGTTAGAATTTTGGCGATTTTGGCTGGCAGTGCAAATTTTGATATCGGGGTCGGATTGAATTTCCGAAAGTTGGAGTACATTCGTGGTGTCATTTATAACTTGTGTGCAAAATATAAGGTCATTCAAATGTGGTTTGGTAGGTTTCGGCATCGTTTGTGGAATTCAGAAGGTTAGAAGTTCTTGAGGCTTGAATCTGGGTGTAATTTGGTGTTTTGATGTTGTTTTGAGTAATTTGAAGGTTCGACTAAGTTCGTATAATGTTATAGGATCGGTTGGCATGTTTGGTTGTGGTCCTGAGGGCCTCGGGGTTATGTAGCATTTGGTAGTTACTCTAAGTTACCAAAACAAATGATGGAAGATATTTGTATTGGGAAAAATTAAATTTACATATTGAAGTGATAGAAAGATGACATGTCATGACACGAAGGCTGGTTAAAGAATGATGATAAGAAAGGAGGCACGAGTTGCAACAGATACGAGCAGAAGCACAAGAAGAGGCACAGAATGATATGCAAAAAGACTCAACGCTCGTACCTATTTAAGTCTAAAAGCTGAGAAGAATGAACCTGATATGCAGGAGCACGCAGATACAATATTTAAGAAGCATTAAATACTAAAACCATTAGAGAATCTGTATTAAATTACAATGATTATGTAATGTAGCATTTAATGCCTTTAATCGTCCATAATGACTTTATTATGACAAAGACAAAACGTATAACTTAGAAATAGCTATAAAAGGGAGAAGACCGATCATTTGTAGGGACACGGAAAAAACACTATTGGAATACATTGATTCATTTTATTTTCTGCTATTTATCGTATTGTTATCAAATTCAATTTCTCTTGTTCATTCTTGATTATCAGTAACCCGAGTTCTTCTAAATATAAAGCTTTGACTGAAATTCTATTTTTTGGTTAAACAAATTGGTCCCGTTACAGGGAATCTGATAATCTATTTTTTCTTAACCTAACCTACTTCGTTACATAAACAATCATGTCAAATGTTAACGATAACACCCAGGGAAACCAAAGAAACCATCAACTCAAAGGGGACCCACAAGTTGTTCACACTCCGATTCCTTCTCCATAAAGCTCGGCTTGGCGGTCTCGAGAAGGAACTCCTGATGGATCTCACTTAAACGCAAATGGTCAATTTGACAACGATGAAGCTATAAATGAAGCTTTACAAAAGTTGATCGCTCAATAGGTCAATAAAGCTCTTGAGGCCTTTGCCAAACTTGTTGCACCATCAATACCAATTCCAAATACCAACACTTTGGAAAACCCTCATTCTGAGCTTGTTAATTCAGGCAGTGCCGGAATCCCTAGTGAGTCACGAGATGGAGAACCTGGTAACATAATCAATTCCGATTTACAAAATTTAGTTATAACATTGCAGAAACAGCTCAAGGAGCAAAGTGACCCCATAGAGCAAATACCTCGAGGACCGCCTGTAATCAAAGGAATAGATATGGACAAATATTCACTGCAACCTTGGAAGCCAAGCGCTGCTCCTCTACTGGACCAAAGAATAAATTGAATTAGTTTTGGTCAAAATATTCGGTGAAATTCTCACTAAAGGAGCATTAATATGGTATTCTCTTTTACCTAGAAATTCCATAAATTCTTTTGCTGAGCTTGCAGATTCATTTATCAAAGCACATTCGGGAGCTCAAAAAGTCAAAAAGAGAATGGAAGATACTTTCAAAATCAAACAAGGGTACTCTGAGTTGCTCAGAGAGTTCGTGTATAGGTTCCAGCGTGAAAGAATGACGTTACCACGTGTACCAGATAATTGGGAAGCTATAGATTTCACTAATAATTTGAATGAAAAAAGCTCAAAACCGACGCGTCAACTCAAGGAATGTCTTCGTGAATTCCCAGCAACAACATGGAATGACGTCTACAACAGGTATAGCACGAAGTTAAGGATCGAAAAAGATATTATCTCACAATCTTAAAAAGAAGAAAAGGTAAGTTCAAGGCGGGAGGAAATAGAAAAAGGATCCGGTAAAAATAGGTACGAACCATATATGGGCCCAGCTGGAAAAGATTCACGATCAAAGCATGATCATTCAAGGTACGATCATAGATTTAGAAATAGAGAATCGGGCTCATCATCAAGGTATGGAAATTATCGCAATACACAAGAGTCACGAGATGAAGATAGTAACTTGAAGGCGCGGTCCAATGGTTATAATTTTAATGTAATCACTTCCGAGCTCGCAACTATTTTTAGAAGCATGGGTGATAAGGTGCGATGGCCAGAAGAAATGAGGTCAGATCCAAACAGGCACAATCCCAAACACTGGTGCAAATTTCGTAATGATCATGGTCACAAAACGACAGATTGAAGGTTGCTACAGGGTGAAGTTGCATCTGTTGAAGCAAGGGTATCTCACTGAATTATTCAATGACAAAGGTAAACATGCATAAATGAAGAATAGGTAGGAGCCCCCTAAACATCCTTCTCCAAAAAGGATCGTTAATATTATAAGCGGGGGTAAAGAAATCAATGGTGTGACGAGCAAATAAAGTATCCAAAGTTACGATTACCAACGAAAAGCAAGTGCGACATGTCTTAGAAGAAGAAAGCATTATGTTTGATAATGCAGATGCGGATGGCGTATTAATTCCATATAACGATGAACTGGTAATATCTTTAATTGTACATGACACTAATGTGAAACGAGTTTTGATTGATCTAGGTAGCTCTGTGAATATTATTCTGCTAAGAGTTATACACGAGATGCAAGATGGAGCTAAATTAGTACCCAAGGCGCATACTTTGTCTGGGTTCGACAATTCCAGTGTCGTGACAAAAGGTTAGGTAATACTTACTACATTTGCAGAAGGGGTCCTCAAGGATACAAATTTTCACATGGTAGATATTGGGTTGGCTTACAATATGATTCTCGGAAGACTGTGGATACACAAGATAGACGCCGTTCCGTCAACCTTACGTCAACTTATTAAATTTCCATCATCATGGGGAATACGTCAAACCCGTGGACATCAACAGACTTCCTGGAGTATCAACTCTATGGCATATTCAGGTATGAGGAACGAAGAAAAATAGCAGTTACAAAATCCATTTGAGGATACTACAACATAAACCTCAACAGAACAAGAACGAATAGATGTAGACTGAAGGCCTAATTTCATTCAAGAACTAGAGGAAAATGAAAATATCAAAACAATGATTGAAGAGCTGGAGGTTGTAGTATTATTCACATAATGGCCTGAAAGGAAAGTCTACATAGGGGCCAATCTAAGCCGAGACACGAAAGGTAAATTGATTGAATATTTTGAAAACTAATGTTGATTGAGTTGATTGGTCCCATTTTGATATGACATGAATACAACCTAAGGTAATGACTCATAAGTTAAATGAATACCCCTCATATCCACATATACAACAAAAGAAGAGAAAACAAGGAACTTTCAAGAATCAGATGATTCAAGATGTGGTCCAAAAATTACTAAAAATTGGATTTATCCGCGTGGTAAAGTATCCTAATTGGTTAGCCAATACTGTTGTGGGACCAAAAAATAATGGTAAGTGGTGAGTTTGTGTAGATTACGCAGACCTTAACAATGCTTGTCCCAATGACTCTTTTCCATTACCACATATAGATCAACTAATTGATGCTACTGTAGGACGTGAGTTATTGAGCCTTTTAGATGCATATTCAGGTTATAACCAGATTAAAATGGATCCTTTAGATGAATAAAAAACTTCATTTATAACAGACAGGGGGACATACTGCTGGTACACCGAATCGACATATGATATTTCGCCAGATAAAATCTCTGACTTCTTTTTCCCGTACCTGTTTAAATGCTCTTGCTTCTACCCATTTAGTAAAGTAATCAGTGAGTACAAGCAAGAATTTTAACTGTCCTTTTGCTTGTGGTAATTGTCCTACGATCTCCACTCCCCACTTCATAAAAGCCCACGGTGAAATGACCTGATGTAATAGTTCCGTAGGTCTATGCATGTTGTTTCCATATCTTTGGCACTTATCACATTTAGTCACGAAATTCTCTACTTCTTCTTCCATTTTAGGCCAATAATAGCTTGTTCTATTCATGGTTCTTACCAGTAATCTTCCTCCTGCGTGTTTCCACAATGCCCCTTGTGTATCTCTCTCATTACATATTCTGTTTGAGAAGGTCCGAGACATCTTGCTAAGGGGCCACTGAACATCTTTCAATAAAGAATACCTTGCTTTAAACAATATCGTGCATCCTTTTTCCGAAGCGCATGGACTTTTTTTCTTATCTTCAGGGGCGGTACCATACTGCAAAAAAGCGACAATCTCATTTCTCCAATCCCATGTTAAATAATTGAAATTTACCTCATTTTTGTCTGGATCAAGTACTGAATGAAACAAATGAATGAAAGAAGCATTTTCATTGCTCGCCATGTCTGCCGCAAATGCGAGATTAGCTACGGCATCTGCTTCGACATTTTCATCTCTCGATATATGTATGACTTTCCAGGTTTGAAATTATCTAATCCAATCCCGTACCTTTTCTAAATATTTCTGCATTCGTACCTCCCTGGCTGTATAAGTCCCCAACATTTGGTTAACCACGAGCTGCGAATCATTTTTTATTACAATTTGATTAATGCCAAGTTCACGTTCCAGTTCCAAACTTGCAATCACAGCTTCACACTCTGCCTCATTGTTAGTTACAGAATGGCATTTTATGGCCTGATGAATGGTTCCACCCGTAGGTGGCACCAAAACAATTCCTAAACCCGCTCCCTTCACAGTGGATGAGCCATCCACAAACAAGGTCCAAATTCCTGGATTAGACCCGTTGAACACCTGTAATTCTTTTTCCGCTTCTAATTGCATCTCTTTGCTAAAATCAGCCAAAAATCTGCTAATACTTGAGATTTTATCGATGTGATATCATATTCACTTAGTTCTATAGCCCATTTAGCTAACCTACCACACAACTCATGCTTGTGTAAGATGTTGCGTAGTGGATAAGCAGTTACTACGATGATAGATTGACATTGAAAATAAGGTTTTAGCTTTCTAGATGCCACGATTAGTGCAAATGCAAGATTTTCTAATTGAGGATACCACGTCTCCGCATCTAATAATGATTTACTAACGTAATAAATTGAAGACAGTTTACCTTGGTCTTCACGAACTAAAAGAGCACTTACTGCTACTTTTGAGACAACAAGATAGATGAGCAATCTTTCTCCAACCATTAGTTTTGCGAGCAACGACGACTTGGACATGTATGTCTTTAAGTTTTTGAGCGCTTGTTGACACTCCTCAATCCATTTGAACTAATCTTGCTTTCTAAGAGCTGGAAAGAATTTAAAGAAGTTTTCGAATGATTTGGAAATAAATCTCCCCAAAGCTGCAATTCTTCCTATCAACCTCTGTACTTCTTTTTTATTTGTAAGTACATTAGGGGTTTCTTTAATGGCTTTAATCTGCGCTGTATTCACCTCAATACCACGATTAGAAACAAGAAAACCTAAAAACTTACCTGATGCAACCCCAAACGCACATTTCTCAGGGTTTAATTTCATAATTAATTTCCGCAAGATCTGAAACGTATATGATAAGTGCGATATATGATCCCCCAAATGTTTACTTTTAATGAGCATATCGTTTATACAGACCTCCATAGTTTTTTCCAAGTGTTCTTGGAACATTTTGATACCAGTCTTTGATACATTGCACCAGCATTTTTGAGGCCAAAAGGTATTACTTTAAAGGAAAGTGTGTGTGATAACGACCCACAATTTATAGGTGTTCAAATCACAGAATTTGTACAAAGCTGGCAAATCAAAAAGATTACGTCCACGCCTTACCATCCGGTGGGTAATGGACAAGCTGAATAAACAAATAAAGTCATTATCAACAATTTGAAAAAAAACGATTAGAAGAATCTAAAGGCAATTGGCTAGAAGTTCTACATTGTGTTTTATGGGCATATCGCACAACAAGAAAAATAAGCACAGGTGAAACACCATTTTCATTAGTATACGGGGCTGAAGCTTTAATTCCAGTTGAGATAGGGGAACCAAGCACGAGGTATACGTAGGCGTTAGAAGAAACTAATGAAGAGGAAATGCGCATAAACCTTGACTTGCTTAAAGAAAGAAGAGAAACTGCATTGATAAGAATGGCAGCACAAAAACAAGTCATTACTCAAGAAATTTTTTCAATACACGAAGACGGCTAAAACAGGTAAATTAAGTCCAACTTGGGAAGGACCTTACATGATTTATGGTATTGCGAGAAAAGGAGCATACGAGCTGGAGACTATGGATGGCAAGATATTACCTTCACATTAGAATGTCGTTCACCTGAAGAGACACTATTTCTAAAAAGAATACCCACGGTAAGGTATCTTCATTTTAAAATTATATTTTTGAATTGTTAAAGTTTTATTAACAATTTTAGATGATAGTCAAAAAGCTATCCCGTACTAAATGATGAATCACGACCTGCAAGGCACATGGAATAAATTAAAATTTCCGGCCTAGGGTTGCAACTATTCTGATAGAAATTCAGACGGGTTAAGCAGTCTTCATCTATAATTGCACCTCCAAGTCTCGTGTGTTTTTCCTTTTTAGGGAAAGGACCAAATGAGAAGAACAATCAAGTGCTCGAGATTTCATACTTCAACGCTCAAACACTTTGAGGAATATATGATATATACATAGACAAATGTATAAAGAAGGCAAAAAAGATTGAGAAGCAATGAAAAGTTCAAGAAATCAACTAGTTCAAGCTTAAAAAATCAACTCCCTGAAAGAGTCAAGTGCAGAGTAAAAGTCAATGAACGATAGTCACGAGCCAAGGCCAATACAAAACCTTACCATAGTTAGGTTAAAGGCAATGTACCAAAACATGTTATAAATAAAAACCTTGTATTTTATTCTTTCTTTTAAAAATCTATTGTGAGAAAAACAGTTACGAAAAAGTTATAGGTGTTATTTAAATACATGTAAAGTGTCACTTAAAACTTGGCAAAGTTCAAATAAAAACTTGTCAAAGTTATTTCAAGAAACATGTGTATTCCTATTTCTTTTGTCATATGCTAACACCATTATAAAGTTAAGACATCTTCTTCATTAAGTGTAGAATATAAAAGGGCCCTCTTTTATAATTCATGATTGATTTAAGACATTCATGAGAAAAGGAAAGCATTTTATAAAATAAAAATGCAAGTTATTCAGTAAGTCCTTAAAAATAAAGGCGAGAATAAACAAAATAAAAGTTTAGACAGCAACGGAAACTTCATAATATTAAAAACGTTTAGACTAAGTATGAACTTAGTCATAAACCAAAAAGTTATTTATATAAAATACCCCATAAAAGGTCTGGGGACTTAACGTTTTCCACAAATCATTAAAAAGACCAAGGGTTACAACCACGAAGAAAAAAAAAGGAATTCAAACTTTTCACTGAGAACTTGAAAGAACTAAAATAGGGACATCAACAACAGTGGACTCAACTTGACTTGAAGGAGTAGGGATACCTGTATTATCTTCAACATGTTTAGAAGCTTCAGCCACGGGAGAAGAAAAATCTTGGTTCTGCTGAGTCTTCTCGGGAGCCTATTTGACCATGGCTAAATCAGATTCTAAGTTAAAATTTTTCTGGCTAACTCTAATAAGGATATCATGGCGAGAATTAAAAAATGCTCAACTTACTTTAATGGCAGTTTTATCTTCAAGGATCTCATAATCTCTTTCCCAATCAGCAATTTCATTTTTTAATTTTTCATTTTCAACCAAGGCAAATTCATGAGAAGCTTGGAGAGCAGCATGAGAAATCTCTAAAAAGTGAAACTTACCAGAAGATTCCTGGAGGTATCTTGAGTTTGAGTCAGTTTTTGCACGAATTCACCAGCATATGCTTCTTTTTCAGCCAAGAGAGCCTTCAACTCTCTGATCTCCTCACTAGAATTGGAAAGTTGCTCAGAAAAAGAGGTTTCAAGATGCAACTTCTCTTTACTTGCTTGACTAAAGAAATCTTTTACAACTACCAGCTCTGAAGTCAAGGCCCTTAACTGCTGCTCCAAGGTACTTTTATTTTCTTCTAAAGTTTTCACATCAATTTGAAGACCGTCACATTGTTCCTTCCAATTATCCGCCTCCATTAGATAGTCACGCATTAATTGCTCAAAAAGAGTAATTCTTTTCATCATCTCTGTTCCAATTAAATTGACCTAAACAAAAAAGAAAAAAGGTGAGAACCCTGAAAATAGGAGAAGGATAAAGTAAAGCTTGAAAAAGGGGTACCTTTAAAGAATCATGCATTATGTCATTCATCAAGGTCAAAAAACTATGGCTCTCAAGCTTAGCTCTTTCAACTGGACTAATCAAAGGTTTTAGCCACATGTCTGCTTGACCTAATTTTCTTAAAAGATTACCCTCAACAGGAACTTCAATAGTGACTTCCCTCATAGCAGTACCTCCACTTGAGGAACCAACCTCAATATGATGAAAAGGTGGAAGGGGAATCGTTGAAGGAGGAATAGTAGAAGTAGTAAAAACAGTCTGGGGAGGAATGGAAACAACCATGGTCGACAAAGAAGGAGTCACATGAATGGAAGTAGAAAAAGAAGCTAGGGGTGATTTATTAGAAACCGAACCAAAATCTTCACTACCAAATCCGCGGTTAAAAAGCTGCTCAACAGAATCATGAGCGCAGCGGGAACATCATCAACATCATTAGGGATCACCACAAGGGCTTCAACAGACTCGGTAAGAGGAAGAGAATGGCGGGGGGGTGCTTCATCATCAGAGATAATACGTCTATGAGCCCGTGGCCTTGTTACCAAGGAACCCTTATCTTCCTCTTCTTAAGAGTCTTGGTCATCAATGGCTTTTCTTTTCTATGAAGAACCCAAAATTATTTCTTGGGACCTTTCCAAAGAAATACGAGAAGCCACGACCGCCTCAGCAGTAATCCCTCGAACTACAAATCTTGATAAAAAGAAGGATTAAAATAAGTTCCAAAAAAAAAATCAATATGTGAAATTAAAAAAAAACTCTTACCGTGAGTTTTCACTTTCCAAACAAATCGTTGGGAAAGAGTCTTCCAAGATCTACCCTCCATTGGGGCATTATTCAATAACTTTCCAACCCAAACAAGGAAATTGGGAACATCGTCCACAACTCCCATGGTTGCTAGAAAAGAAAAGGAAAATTAGAATAAATAATCATCAAAATTGAGGGGAAAACGGTACGAGAAAATTACTCATGTGCAAGATTCCACTTCTCGGGGAGAGAACATTTCTATCACCACCAAACCAACGATAGGGGCAGCAACAAATCAGGCATACCAGCCACGGTCTCTGTCATCCTCCAGACTAACCAAAACTCTTTTGCTTCTTGCTACTAGAGTGAAAACACCATTGCAAAAGAATTTTGGGGATTAAAGGTGAATTAGATAGGAGAAAGTAGAAGGCACACTAGCTATATTGGTCAAATGCTTCAAACAGGCAACAACCCTCCACACTACAGGGCCGATCTGACCTAAACCTACGTTGAAAAAATGATAGAATTCTAGGATGATAGGGTGGATATGTATAAATAAAGAAAAATCCCATCAAATAAGAGGTGATTATTTGGTTCACATTAGGAATTATGATGGGGAAGCCATGACTCCAATGGCAGTCTTTACGAAGTAAAGAAATCATACCTTTAGTGATCTGAGTGGGGTAAATATCAGCACGATCTAAAGAAGAGACTTGATTTCTAAGTGACTCTCTGTCACACCTCCTTTTTTACACACCTACCCCGAAGGATAAATGTATAAGGGAGTTTTTCCATTTAAAGTGATATTATTCGTAATGGGATTATTTATTTATTACAGTCGCCACTTGGGATAGGTGTTAGGCACCCCCGGATCCCGTGGTTCTAGTACGGTCGCTTAAATTATTACAAATGGCTAAAAATCTAATTTTTACATCCTCCAACCTATAGTGCAATTTTATAATTATTTACCGCTTTTAATTATTTTTTACGAAAGTCAACGTCGTTTAAAAAATGTGTTTTCGGATCACATCACATGAAATGCACCCAGATCCTCAACACATTCTTATTCAACATTTTTGGATTTGAATTTGGGTTGCATGAAATGCACACCCGTATTTAGGAAGGTAAGATTAAAAAAACATGACTAAAGTGACTAACATCTTGTTAACTGTGAGGAAGGCCGTGAAATTTGCTAAACGGCCCTCCTGAATTCTAAGTATTTTAATATAGACATTTAAAGAGGGCCTAGCAATTTATGCATTTTATTTGGCGGGTCTCGCCTCGTTTTATTATTTAAAGGCCAACTTAATGCAAACTATAGTTTTCTATTTAATAGTCTCTAACAAATAAAGGAAAAGTCCCTAACTAGTTATCATAACAGCCTTAATTAATTCCAGGACGTTGGGCTTTGGTATTAATCCAAAGAAATTCAAGCTGGCCAGTCGCGGCCTCTGACTCCAGCTTGGTAAGAATCACCTTATAATTGTGCCTCACGTGAGTCCCATTCACAGGAGACTAAATTACAGTAGGAAGATATCAATTCAACAGATGATGGGTTGTTCCTTATACAAATAAGACTGAATTCTGATTTTTATACATAAACGAGCAATATTGAAAATTGGGTTTCTACTTCCAGTTCATTGAAACTAATTAGCTTTGAATTAATCAAGTTCATCTCAATCACTACTTAAGCTTGGGCATGAATTCAAACTCGAAAGAAACTAATCTTCAAAGAGAAACATGATTTTTGATTCGATTTCGCCATTTGATTCACTGGCCTATTCCTTTTCATTTTCATTTTAGCATGGACAAGGAACAGGTGATTCACGTGAGATTTTATTTGAACAGACTTTAAGATCTAAATAAACGAACTGAATATCAAGTCATTGAACCTGCTGAACTTTATTGAACAAATTGAACTTAAACAATCATTCAAACAAATTGAACCTATTATCACTAGATACTATGTTTAAACATGCTGAAGTTCGAAACAATCTATATCAGGCTGAAGCAGTCCAGAACAAATCCAATCTAAGTCAATTTCTATATTCATGAGAACAACAAAACAACATCTAATTGAATAGGATACTAATCTAGTCTACACCACCATTGAATGAATACCACAAATTCGATAAGCTCAAACAGCCCTCACTTATACCGTCATAGTTTATGTTCACACAAGTCAGAATTCAAATTATATTAAATGATACATTTGATGCCTATTCAAGTAATCCAAACAGATACAGTTCCAAGAGCAAATGAGCGAATATTTTATCTCATTTCCATTTCCAAAGCTAAACGGGCCAGATTCGAAATGTGTACCTGGAGTTTGTTTCAAATAAGAAATAGAAGAGGAGTCAACATCGGTAGTGATCAAAGCAGTGAGATAAAAACAGCAGCAACAAGAGCAATTCTAGAAGCAACACAGCTACACAAAGACCCAAGAGTGGACTGGAGAATTACCACACTAGTATTTAACCCAAAACCAAACCCAAATAAATTGAAGATGCCCTGAAATGAATCAGTGAGCTTCAGGAAAGCTTCAGCAACTAGCAAACACCTAGAGAAACTGGAAGAAACCCCAAAATAGCTTGAAACTCGAATCCAAAATTCTGGAGACTCAAATTCCTTCTGAAATTTCAATGGAACAGTACTTGTTTTTGATTTTCTCTTTTGTTTCCTACTTTTTTTTTGTTTTTGTTTTTTAGGGTTTTTGAAATTTGAAATTCAAATTTTTGATTCAAAACTTGTGGAGCAATTTTGAGGGATAATTTTCAGATCTGTCATGCTTTTGGGTGAATTTTCAGGTTGTTAAACTTCTAAAAAAAGGCATTAGGGATGCCTTTTTATAGGCAAAGCCTAGGGCTGCCTTCAGATTTCTATTTTTCCTTTTAGTCCCTCTTTTATTTTCACTTTTTAGCTAGTTGACCTTTATTTACTGACTTTTTTCTCAAGTTACACTACTAATTTTCTAAAATTCCACTTGGAACCCCATCTAGAATGTTCTAGGGCTTTCTAATTCAGTTGTTAAAAGATTTTCTTGTCTAAATACCGAAACTACCCATTTTATTTAATTTTAAATTTCCAGCCTAGAATTAATTGAACCCAGCCCCTTTGCCTTAGTTAGTAACTGTGGTCAATTATTCAAAAGAAATGGAAATTTAGCCAAATCCACACAAATCTAGAAGGATCATCCCAAACTAATTAACTCTAATTACAACCTAGGGTAATCAACAAATTAACAGGGCTAATATTGATTTAACAAGAACATCCACGAACCAATTAATTTAAATCAAACCTACCAAAAAAATCAAAGCAAAACAGAACAAATTAAACCAAAAATTACGGGCTAAAACAAACCAAATCAAAACTTTACTGACTTAATCAAAAGTTAAAATCAACAACTAACATACTGAATATGGATTAAACTAACCTTAATAACAAATAAATCAAACAATGATAGAAAAGAAAACTCACTCATGTAATGTTAAACTACCCTGAACGTCGATTCGAGCACCGGAGTGATGCAAACGTATGTTCTTCACCAAAACAAACTAACACATTATCCCGAGGCTCGACTCAAATTCTAGGCTCATGCAATTGGGGAAAAACTTGAGTAACTCAGACTTTAGGGTTCTCGCGTTCTAAGATTCGAGATTCAAGAAGATTTGATAACCTTCGAAGGTTATAAACCATGCATTCGCGAATAGGGAGATGAGGAGGCTATGTGGTGTTAATTTGGTAAGAGTTGGGCGATTTAGGGTTTTGGAAAGAATTTCCAATAAAAATTCGAGAAGTTTGGTAGGGATTCGAGGGAAATAGTTTGGGGATTTTGAAAGAGGAAGGTGAGAGGATGTTGTGGTGTAAATTTGGGGCCGTTTGGTGACCAGCCGCCGCCATGGGGCGATTTCCGGCGGCGGCGGGCGGCAGAGAGTGGTGGCGATATCAAGGGATTCTGAGACAACGATGGGCAGGGGGGTTAGGTATCTGACAATTTTATATTAATTTCAACCTAGTTCTGAGCGGTAGGATCATTTGTCATCGACGGCCCAGATCTAAAGCTGATGAAAGACGTCGTTTTGGTCGTGGGGGGTGCTGGACCTGGTTGGGGGCATTTGGGCTTGGGTCAGGTGCGATTTGGGGTTTTAACTTGGGCTGGAATTAGAAATGACCCAATTTCACACCAGCCTATTTAATGTTTTAAATTCTCAATCTCTTTTATTATTTCATTTTTCATTTATTATTATATATATATTTTTTGATTTTGTTAAAATGCAAAATTAAAAGTAAAAACACAAATTACCTCTAAAATTACACTAATTGATTTCTAAATAAACTAATTCCTAATTCGAAAGCAAACTAAGACAAATTAAAAGTATAAATGCAAAAGAACCATTTTTGTTATTTTCTTTATTTTTTGTAGTATTGATTCGCTAATAAAATGCTAAAATTGGAACCTAAATGCTATTTTTATATTTTCGAATTTTATTAATGAAAAATGCACAAACAAAAAATTCAAACAAAACACAAAATCATGCAATTAATTCCTTAAATTCTAATAATAAAAGAAAAATCCTAATTCTAATGAATTTTATAGGAGTAATTTAAACGTGGCAAAAACCACGTGCTCACAGCTGCCCCTCTTTGCTCGAAGACACGAAGGGTTTTCGGGCAAAGATAAATGAGCACCATGAAGGATTTTTGCCTTCTTGGCTATCCAGGAGAAGCACTTTGAAAACCATCTGACCGAGCCTTACTTCAAAGGTTGCCTATATATCATTGGCTGTAAAGGAATCAGATCAGTGTAGTTCTGGAAAGTTTGGTAGCTGGGACTACCAGGAGCTGTGAATTTTACTGTTGTTGTTGCTGCTACTGTTTGCTGACCTCCTCATTACACCAAAAGGAAAATCAAAGCTAAACTAGTTGTACCTAACAACTATGAGTTACAAGATTCCTATCTATAATTCTCTTGGAACTTGATCTTGAGTCTTGGCTGATTTTGCTGTGGACTCCGATCTGAATCTTGATGCTCATAAGTTGTAGGTGTTTACTTCTTCATGCAGC
>MU757140.1:87338-122993 GCA_026770625.1 Nicotiana glauca
TTATGCCAGGGAGATCCACGGGTTATGCCGGGATGGAAAGAAAAAAGATCCTTGGGTAATGCCAGGGAGATCCACGGGTTATGCCGGGATGGAAAGAAAAAATCTCCTTGGGTTATGCCAGGGAGATCCACGGGTTATGCCGGGATGGAAGGAAAAAAGCTCCTTCCGTGGGTTATGCCGGGATGGAAAGAAAAAAGCTCCTTGGGTTATGCCAGGGAGATCCGCGGGTTATGCCGGGATGAAAAGAAAAAAGCTCCTTGGGTTATGCCGGGATGAAAAGAAAAAAGCTCCTTGGGTTATGCCGGGGTGATCCACAGGTTACGCCGGGATAGAAAAAAAAATGCTCCTTGGGTTATGCTAGGGAGATCCTCAGGTTATACTGGGATTTGGAAAGAAAAAGCTCCTTGGGTTATGCGAGGGAGATCCTCGGGTTATGCAGGTATTTGGAAAGAAAACGCTCCTTGGGTTATGCCAGGGAGATCCTCGGGTTATGCCAGGATTTGGAAAGAAAACGCTCCTTGGGTTATGCCAGGGAGATCCTCGGGTTATGCTGGGATAAAAGAAAATAGTCCTTGGGTTATGCTAGGGAGATCTTCGGGTTATGCCGGGATTTTGAAATAAAATGC
The DNA here is from genome assembly GCA_026770625.1 of Nicotiana glauca. Classification (NCBI taxonomy): domain Eukaryota; kingdom Viridiplantae; phylum Streptophyta; class Magnoliopsida; order Solanales; family Solanaceae; genus Nicotiana; species Nicotiana glauca. The sequence continues at coordinate 87,965 of MU757140.1, forward strand.
TCCTTGGGATATGTCAGGGAGGTCCACGGGTTATGCCGGGATTTGTAAAGAAAACGCTCCTTGGGTTATGCCAGGGAGATCCTCGGGATATGCCGGGATAAGAAAATGGTCCTTGGGTTATGCCCGGGAGATCCTCGGGTTATGCTTGGATTTGGAAAGAAAATGCTCCTTGGGCTATGCTAGGGAGGTCCACGGGTTATGCCGGGATTTGGAAAGAAAACGCTCCTTGGGCTATGCTAGGGAGGTCCACGGGTTATGCCGGGATTTGGAAAGAAAATGCTCCTTGGGCTATGCCAGGAAAATCCTCGGATTATGCCGGGGTAGAAGGAAAAGGTCCTGTGCTACTATGATTTGTTTTTCTTTTGTGGTTTTCATTTTCATTTCTTTCTTCTTCTTCTCTTTCTCCTCCTTTTCTTTTCTTTTATTTTTCCCTTTTTAATTAGCAAAACTCATGAAAGAATTTCAGGAAACATCCCTTTCTGTCGCTTTCCTACTGTAAAGCTATTTCAGCGCTTGCACATTTATTTCCTTTTGGGTGGCTCCCGCTTCTTGCACGGTTGCTCTGAATAAGACCTGTTTTCAACAAAGAACAATTTGATAGTTTGAAACGGTGGTTGGTTTTGTGGCCTTGATCATCCCAATTGCTTGATCCCAGCCCCCTTTCCGTTGAGAAACTTTGCTGTTTGTTGACCTTGAAGGCGAATCTCTTTTCAAACCAACCGGGTTCAACTCTCAGGGTTTCTTTATGACTCGCCCGAGTGGACTCTGTCCTTTTCACTTTATTTTGCGTTTTCCTTTGATTTTCTTTTTTTCCCAATGTCTTTGCTTCGAAAACGTCAACCACTATGGTCAGTCGGGATTGGCCTGACGCACTCGCTAGGCTGGGCATTTTCTTTGACTCTGACCAGGCTGAGCCCGATAGAACCAATCCTGCCACCTTTCTTTGTAGTAATTCCGGAATCAGTGTTAAACCGAAAGGAATTCAAAGAAGAAATATGCAAAAGGCAAGTGAATGAGTTTAAAGAGAAGCATCCCTATCGGGGGAAAAGAAGGACTTATCTGGGGTGTGCATGCTGGCTTCAAATGAACATGACATGATTCTTAGACTGGACGCCCGACCCACACAAACATTTCATCTTCTCGTGAACCCATTGATCCGCATTTCAAAACCAGGGAACCTAGCCAGGACTCTTTTAGTGATGAGATGTCTTCTTTTCGGCCGACAGTGCCCTTTGCGGGTTTTCGCCAAGCAAACTCTCTCATTTCTCTTCTCACCATCACCCGATAGTGCTCTTTGCGAGTTTTCACTAATAGGACTCTCTCATTTTCATTTTCTCTACTCACCATCGCCTTATGGTGCCCAAAGGTTTTCACCGATAAGACTCTCTCATTTTATTTGTCTCAATTTGAGTTGTATCAGATTCCAACAATGACGTTTTCCACTTCCTTGCCTTTGCCGATTGATCGGAAGGACTTGGACAAGGTATTTGGGTAAAAGGATTTTGGGCGGAACTACAACTTTGGAACCGTTTCGGCGGATTCATAGCCGAATCAACATGTCATCTGCCCCAGTTTCAATTTTTCGGGGTAATTGGAATTTTTGTTTTGGTGTGACTGGACCTCAGCGAGATGCTGCCTACGTACCCTTTCGGGATCAAGTCAAACGTAGTTCAGGAAAATAAATTTTTGTTTTTGTTTTGTTTTGTTTTTCGTTTCTCTTTCTTTTTCCTTTTCTTCTCTTTTTTTTTCCTTTTCTTCTCTTTTCTTTTCTTTTTCTTTTTCTTTTTCTTTTCTTTTTCTCTTCTATTTCTTTTTCTTTTTCTTTTCTTTTCTTTTTCTTTTCTTTTCTTTTCTTTTCTTTTCCTTTTGTACTTTCGAGTTCCAAAGAGGATAATCAAAGAAGCGTAACTGCCTCAAATAGGTTTGCGAAGGGTTGAGAATGTTTGGGGTAGCGTGAAGGAAAGCCTTCGTCATCTCAATTACGCAAAAGCCATCACCCCAGGAGGCCTAGACAAAGTACCTTTTTACTGCATCCGCATTCACTGCTGTTTCAGGATCATTTCCTTCAATGTCTTCTCGATACAGTGCTCCTTTTGGCAAAATCTTTCAGATTATGTATGGACCTTTCCAATTGGGAGAAAACTTTCCTTTTGCTTCCTAGTGATGAGGGAGAATGCGCCTAAGCACGAGCTGTCCCACTTCGAAGTTGCTGGGACGTACTTTCTTGTTATAGGCGCGGGCCATTCTTTATTGGTACAACTGCCCGTGGCAAACTGCGGCCATCCGTTTTTCATCAATTATTGACAACTGCTCTAGCCGGGTTTTAACCCACTCACTGTCCTCGATTTTTGCCTCAACGATTATACGAAGCGGAGGAATTTCTACTTCTGCAGGTATGATTGCCTCAGTTCTGTAAACCAACATGTATGGGGTGGCTCCGATTGATGTATGTACTATGGTGCGATACCCGAGTAATGCAAAAGGCAGCTTTTCATGCCATTGCCTGGAGTTTTGAATCATCTTTCTCAAAATCTTCTTGATATTTTTATTCGCTGCTTCAACCGTACCATTGGCTTTTGGACGATAAGGAGTAGAGTTTCTGTGTGTTATCTTGAATTATTCGCATACCTCTCCTATCAGAAGACTATTCAAATTTGCAGCATTGTCGGTAATGATAGTTGAAGGAATACCAAAGCGACAAATGAGATTGGAATGCACAAAATCTACCACAGCTTTCTTGGTAACCAACTTGAGAATGATGGCCTCAACCCATTTTGTGAAGTAATCGATTGTAACCAATATGAATCTATGCCCGTTTGAAGCTTTCGGCTCGATTGGCCCAATGACGTCCATGCCCCAGGCAACAAACGGCCACGGTATTGACATCCGATGAAGCTTCGTTGGAGGTGCATGAATCGAATCTAAGATCAAAGAAGAAATCACAAAACAGCTAAAAGCAGGGGTAATCCGGGTGGTCCGATATACTACATGGTTAGCCAATGTGGTTCCTGTGCCAAAGAAAGACGGGAAGACTCGGGTGTGTGTGGAGTACAGAGATTTGAATAGGGCGAGTCCCAAAGATAATTTTCCATTGCCCAACATCCACATCCTTGTTGATAACTGCGCTAAACATGAAATACAGTCCTTCATGGATTGTTACGCGGGATATTACCAGGTGTTGATGGATGAAGAAGATGCCGAGAAGACAGCTTTGACTACACCCTGGGGCACTTACTGCTATCGGGTCATGCAATTTCGGTTGAAAAAAGCTGGGGCGACCTACATGAGAGTCATGACCGCCAGTTTCCATGACATGATGCACCAAGAGATAGAGGTGTATGTGGACGACGTAATCATCAAGTCCTGCACTCAGAGTGACCACATTCAGGATTTGAGAAAGTTCTTTGAACGGCTACGCAAGTATGATTTGAAGCTGAATCCGGCCAAATGTGCCTTCGGAGTTCCATCGGGCAAGCTCCTGGGTTTCATAGTCAGTAGAAGAGGTATCGAGTTAGACCAAACAAAGATAAAAGCTATTCGAGATCTACCTCCTCTGAAAACTAAGAAAGACGTGATGAGCTTACTGGGCAGGTTAAACTATATTAGTCGGTTCATTACTCAACTGACTACCACGTGTGAGCCCATATTCAAACTATTAAAGAAAGATGCAATAATCAAGTGGACATCCGAATATCAAGAGGCCTTCGTCAAGATCAAGGAATATCTTTCAAATCCTCTAGTGTTTGTCCCACCTGAGCCTGGGCGACCTCTCTTCTTGTATATAACGGTGTTGGAAAATTCTTTTGGTTGCGTTCTGGGGCAACACGATATAACCGACAAGACAGATCAGGCGATCTACTATCTGAGTAAAAATTTCAATAACTACGAGGCCAAGTATACTTTGTTGTAAAGAACATGTTGTGCTCTGACGTGGGTCGCTCAAAAGGTGAGACACTATCTTCAAGCCCACACTACCTACCTCATTACCAGGTTGGATCCTTTAAAATACATATTCCAAAAACCGATGCCCACTGGGAGACTAGCAAAATGGCAAATCCTGTTCACTGAATTCAATATGTCACTCGTACGGCAATGAAATGCTAGGTGTTAGCAGATCATTTAGTAGAAAACCTGGTTGATGAGGACTACCAACCATTGAGCACATACTTCCCATATGAAGAAGTTAACTCAGTAAAAGCTATCTCTGAAGACACTCGTGCTTCGAAAATGTTCTTTGATGGAGCGGTAAACGTAAGAGGTGTAGGCATTGGAGAAATCTTGATATCACCCAATGGTCAGCACTATCCAGCTATAGCTAGGCTCCGATTCTTCTGCACAAATAACACAGTTGAATATAAAGCCTGCATCATGGGCATGAATATGGCAATCGACCATGAAGTGGAAGACTTATTGATCATGGGGGACTCCGATTTAATTATCCGGCAAGTACAAGGGGAGTGGGAAACTCGAGACGTTAAGCTCATCCCATACGGGCAACACGTGGAGGATCTCACTAAGCGCTTCAAGTCAATAGAGTTCAGGTATATCCCTCGATGTCATAATGAACTAGCTGATGCACTCGCCACTTTAGCTTCAATGTTGCCTTACCCAGGCAATGCCCATATTGATCCCTTGGAAATTCAAATCAAAGAAAAGCACGGTTATTGTAATACAGCCGAGGTGGAACCCATAATTCATCCATGGTATCTTGATATCAAAAGATTTCTGAAAATACAAGAATACCCCGAGCAAGCCACTAGGGATTAGAAAAGAACCATTAGACGACATGTGAGTGGCTTTTTCTTAAGAGGCGACATTTTGTATAAAAGGAACCCATACCTCAACTTGCTAAGATGCGTTGATGCCGAAGAAGCTGGAAGAATTATGCATAAGGTGCACGCAGGGGCGTGCGGACCTCATATTAAACTTCCTTTGCTTTTCTTGCACTGGGGACAATCGGGGTAAATTGGAAGTTTGTGCACCACTAGGTCCACACTTAGTCCTGGCATATCGTCATACGACCAAGAAAACACATATTTAAACTCAAAAAAGAGTTGGATTATTGCATCTCGAGTTTTCTCATCTGTGTGAATGCTTATTTTGGTTTCCCTTATTTCTTCGGCAGTTCCCAAATAACCAGTTAAGTGTCATTCAGATTTGGCTTAGGTTTGTTCTCAAATTGTTCCAATTCTTTGTTTATTTCCCTAAAAGCCTCATCTTCATCATATTCCGGTTCTTGATTCATTATTTCACAATTAGACAGTGTGTTTGAGTCTGGGCACGAAATCCGCAAGCATGTTATGTTATTTAAAGCCGCATTATTGTAACTGAAAAGAAAAGATAAAAGAGAAAAATAACAAAAATCAGAAAGACTAAAGAGAAAATGGACGATGAAATATTTATTTCATTTCTTGGAATTTTAGAAAGATAACAGGGTTTACATTCATGAATTCAAAAGACAAGAAACTAAAAGAAATATCCGAGTTACTTCCTGAAATAACCCGAGATGCAGCAAAGGTGACAAGGCTAGTCTACCAGGACTCCCGCCTGATCGGGAAAGGCGTAGCCTTCCAATTTTGGAGTTTTGCGTCTGGTCCCATGTAGAGCACCTCAACGGTGCAAGTCCCTTCCCCTGGCTGGACCATGTTGGTTTTATAGAGCATTTGCCTCACAGCTTCACAGATATCTTCTATTTCATCAGCAGTGAACATCTCATCTTCCTCTTCTGTGGCATAATTAGGCTTGACAAAAGGTCTCATACAGATGTGGAAATTGTTGCGGCAAAACCCATCCATCTTTCTTTCTTTCATCGGCCCATTTCTCATCATCTGGGGTAGGGTGGAATCCTATCCCGAAATACTTTTTTGCGGCGGGTAGTGTTATCGGTTCGGCTATTCCTTGCAAAGCTTTTACCACCCCTTTTCCTGGCTTGAAACTGTGTCTAATCATTTCCTTGGCTACCATGATCGAAGCATTGGACAAGAAATGCTGGGGGCATGGATGTCCTTCTTCATATTGATCAGCTACCACGATTTCAAAGGCTTGATAGACAATATGATCACTTCCCTCTTTCGCCTCCAGGCATGGGATAGATGGGTCACGATATATGGACTGCTCACCTTCCCCGTGGACCACGATCTCCTGATCTTCATGCTCAAATTTCACCATCTGGTGGAGGGTTGAGGGCACAGCTCCTGCAGGATGGATCCATGGCCTTCCCAGAAGAAAATTGTAAGATGTGTCCATGTCTAACACTTGGAAGGTCATCTCTAAATCCACCGGGCCTATGGTCAGTGTCAAATAAATTTCGCCGATGGTATCTCTTTTAACACCTTCGAAGGCTCTCACACAAACATTATTTGGACGAATCCTTCCTATCCCTATTTGCATTCCTTACAAAGTGGAGAGTGGGCAAATGTCCACCCCCGAGCCTCCGTCTACCATGACCCGCTTAACGTAGTAACCTTCACATTTGACTGTCAGGTGCAATGCTTTGTTGTGGGAAGCTCCTTCTGGAGGCAAATCACTTTTACTGAAGGAGAGTTGGTTAGCAGCGAAGAATCTTTCTATCATCCTTTCAAGTGGTTCAACCGAAGTCGCGGCTGGAACATATGCTTCGTTCAGAGTTTTCATGAGGATCTTCTGATGTTTAGCAGATTTGGTCCCAAATGACAGCAGCAATACTTGCTCAGGACACTTCCTCAATTGGTCTACTATTTTATAGTCCGACATTTTCATTTTCTGAAAGAATGTTTCTGCTTCTTCAGCGCTCACCGGCTGCTTAGATAGAAAATGCATTCATGCGGCGCTGTTTATCTCTTGTATATTTGAATATTTTTCAACAGGGGCTGTTCCTGGCAATTTTCCCGAGATTTCCTTGCCTTTGTATGTGACCACTGTTTGTTGGTAGTTCCACGGTACTGCAGAGGGGTCAGTCATGGGCTTCTGTGGTGCGCGTCTAATAACCACTGGCTCACTCAGTCGAGGCGGTTTAATTGTCCCCCGCACCACGTAAGTCACTTTCGGCGCATACATCTGTGTCCCCTTCTTCACTTCACACTTCCTCGGAGTGCTCATAACTAGTGGTTTCTCTTGACGACCTCGCAGCACATAAAGAACCTCGTGTTTAAGAGGCATCGACTTTGCTTTTGTCTCAGTTTTCTCCTCAGGCTCAATGTTGACAGCCTTATTCTTCTTCTCCTCTTTTTCCTACTTCGGGGCTACCTTGGGTTTCCTTTCGGCATTGGTAATAGCAATTATGGATTTCAGAGCCGGGTCAAAGTCTCGGTCTTCAAAAATCATACCGATTATCGGCCCGTTGTTGTGACCGGGCAAAGGGTTATTGGTAACATTCGGGACTTCTTCATCCCTCAACACTATTTTCCCTTGTTCGATCAAATCTTCTACAACCTTTTTCAATGTCCAGTAGTCATTGGTATGATGGCCTTCTACCCCTGAATGGTATGCACACCTGACACCCTACTGATATGATGGTGATTCCGGGTTCCGCCCGTTTGGGGGTATGGGTTACAACAAATTCATTTGGACAAGCTTAGGGAACAAGGTGGAGTAGGGTTCACCGATTGGTGTAAAAGTTTGTCGTCTAGGCGGTTTCCGAGGGCGGAAGTTATTTTGTGGTAGTTGGGGGTTATATTGGTTTTGGTAAGGTGGCTGGTTTCTCTGGAATGGAGGTGGGTTTCGGTTAGCTTGTGGTTGTGGGCAGCCGAAAGGTTTAGCATTCATTACAGCATAAGGTGGAGGAGCATAAGTCATATCTGTGTGAGGGTAATAGTGCTAAGGGGTTCTTTCTGAGAACACCGGTCTAGGAGCCCGGTACCTTCTTCCGCTTGATGCCGCCATCACCGTTTCTTCTTTCTTTTTTCCCTTAGCCATTCCTCCAGACCCGCGTTGGATGGCTTGGGAGGTTTCCCTTATGGTTGACTGGCTCAAGATTCTGCCTGTTTTTAGCCCATTCTCTACCATTTCTCCGATTTTTATTGCCGCTGCAAAAGGCTTACCCATAGCGGACATCATGTTTTGAAAATAATCTGCCTCCTGAGCCTGTAAGAAGACATTGACCATCTCAACCTCATCCATTGGAGGCTTCACCCTTGACGCCTGTTTATGCCATTTTATTGCATATTTGCGAAAGCTCTCTGAGGGATTTTTCTTCAGGTTTTGCCAAGGAGTTCCTATCTAGCGCAATGTCTATATTGTATTGAAATTGTCGAAAAAAATCTCGAACAAGGTCATCCCAGATATGCCATCGAGATATGTCCTGATCCATGTACCACTCCGACGCTATGACCACTAAACTTTCTCCGAAGTAAGCCATTAGCAACTCTTCTTTTCCACCAGCCACACGCAATTAATTACAATACTTTTTGAAGTGAGCAATGGGATCACCATGTCCATCTTACTTTTCAAACTTTTGCATCTTGAATCCCATCGGCAGGTGACGTTAGGGAATATGCACAGATCATTGTAAGAAACACTCTTCTGCCCGCTTAAACCTTGCATATTTTTCAGACCTTGCTCTAAACTCCTCATTCTTTTTGTCATTTCATCCTTCTTCGGGGCTTTAGGGGTTTTGTCCTGCCCCAGTGTGATCTCATATGGTGGTCGGGAGTAGGTGTATTGAGGATAGTGAGGAGGGTCGGCCTGAAAAATTGGATTCTGAAATGTGAAGACCAAAGGGTCAAAAGCATGTTTTGGTAGCGATGGTTGAGTAGTTGCAGAGGATAGTGGAGCTGTAAAGATGTTGGGAGCAATCCCAGATGGGAACACCTCGGGATGATCCTCAGAGGGCATTCCGAAGAAGTTAGCAGTCATAGTAGGTTGCCCCAGAGGAATATTTAGGTGGCTGATAGGGACCGTAGTAGCACCTCCCGATCTAGGGAACAATTCCGGGAATCCAGGGATAGCGCTTGGGGGTTCCTTCCCGTTTTTCCAAGCATTCCACATTTCCATTAAGCGCAAGCGCATGATCCAATTTTCTTCAGCTGCATAGGATTCATAGGCCGGGATCCCAGAGATTGGGCTATCTTCCGGTATGGGGACTGCAGGCAAGGTCATTTCAGATGACATTTCTGTTTCTCCTTTGGATCTGGTGAAGTATCGATGCGATGCCAGTTTACCATAAACCAACTATGGTTTCTAAAATACTCAGCTGGAATTGACAGCAACAAACAGTTAATATGAAACAAGTAACAGATAGGTAACTGCACACTGGAGCGTGATGCACCTATACAGTTAAATGGATATCTACATGTCTGCTTCAGTTGCATGCGTCATCTCGGCTTTTCTTCTTATTCCTTTTCTCTTTTCTTTCTCTTTTTATTTTGTTTTCTCTTATTTTCATTTTCTACTTTTTTTTTTCTTTGGCCATGGATTTTCCTCTCAATGCCTTATTTTCTTCTTTTGCGTTTCTTTCTCTTTTTTGTTTTTCCTTTTTATTTATGTCCCTTGTATTTCTCTTTTTTCTGTTTTTCTTAGGATTACGGTCGAATCTTATGTAAATTGCCTAGGCATCATGGCCCCGCATGAATTAGATCAAGCGTAGTTCTTGCAAATGAGGTAAATAAGCTAACTTTTTTTTTTGACATTTTGAAAGAAATGCTTTAAAAGGAAAAGGGAAATATTTTTTTGATTTTGATTGTGATTTTTATTTTTGTTTTTGAAAGAAAGACTTCCAAAAATTCTTTTTCTTTTTATTGGAACTTTGGGAATTTTAGAAGTAAGAAGAAATATTTTTGTTTGAATTTTCATTCATTTTCTCTTTTTCTAACACGAAAGATTTTTTTTTTTTTTGGATTTTGAAAATTGTTTAATGACTCGTTTTGAATTAAAAGAAAAAGTGGCTATTTTTTCAAAATTTTTATTTAAGAAAAGAAAGACTCGATTTTGCAGGTATGGCCTTTCGGCACGTCCGGGAGCGAAATTTTAAGGCTGTGCCTGCCAACCGTTAAAATGACTCAGGGTGGCTGTTCTTGCAAAAACAGCCTTCCGGCGTCCTTTTGGGGACATTCGGCTAATTGTAAAACGAGAATGGCATCACCCGACTTATTTAAAAAAAATTAAAATTTTTGTATTTTTTTGGCTATTTTTTGCAAAAAGGTGGTTGGACCCGATGAGGGTTGCCTACGTATCTCACATCCGGCGAGAATCAAACCAGCGTAGTTCGGGCAGATTTGCCAAAATCAAAACTATTTTGAAAAAAAAAAGTTCTTCTTTTTTTTTTCTTTTTTCAAAAATCCAGCAGGATTTTGGTACTATTTTGGCATTGGTTTTTCACAACAAAAGGTTATCCTCACTGACTACTATTTTTCTCAATTTTCTCTCATTGTATAAAAGCCGGTCAACATGCAAAGCCAGGCAAATAAATGCGCAAGTAGCACGGAAGATGCATTAGGATGGTCATTTCAAATCAGGTAACCTGTCCTAGACGGACCCAACCCCTGTGTTGAGTCCCCTAAGTCAAATGCACATGATGCAAACAAGCGTCCTACTAGGGATCCGACATGAGGTTTTGTTCTTCTAGGTTTAAACCATAGGTTTATTGATCTAGACCTGGCTTACCCGAGCGGACAACTCGAGCCGAGGGGGAGGCAGTGTACCGGGGATACAGAAGCTCCGCCGGCTTTGCAACTTATCCAACCTCGTTCTAAATTCGGAAGGACTCTAAATAGAAGAGAAGCTACACGAAGTGCACCCTTCTCCATGATGTAGAAGACTCAGAAAGAGGAAGGGATTCGCGACAGTTTATATATACAATTTCAACAAATATCAAAGCGGTAAAACATTTAGCACATATAGCATGGAAGCATGTAAAAAAAAATCAGATAAATCCAAATATAACAATTAAACTAAGCTCGAATTCTTTGAACCCTGAACCGGAATTCTGGGTTCGTATCCCCAGTAGAGTCGCCAGAGCTGTCACACCTCCTTTTTTACAGACCTACCCCGAAGGATAAATGTATAAGGGAGTTTTTCCATTTAAAGTGACATTATTCAAAATGGGATTATTTATTTATTAGAGTCGCCACTTGGGATGGGATTAGCTTTTGGTGTCCCAAGTCACTAGTTTAATTTTGGATCCCAAGTGGAGGAAAATTGTCGACTTCCGAATTGGAGTCTGCGAACCAGAAATTCTGTGTAAGGAATTCTGTTGACCCGAGGGAAGGTGTTAGGCACCCCCGGATCCCGTGGTTCTAGCACGGTCGCTTAAATAATTACAAATGGCTAAAAATATAATTTTTACATGCTCTAACCTATAGTGTAATTTTATAATTATTTATCGCTTTTAATTATTTTTTTACGAAAGTGAACGTCATTTAAAAAATGTGTTTTCTGATAACGTCACATGAAATGCACCCTGATCCTCGACACATTCTTATTCAACTTTTTTGAATTTGGATTTGGGTTGCATGAAATGCACACCCGTATTTAGGAAGGTAAAATTAAAAAAAACGTGCCTAAAGTGACTAACGTCTTGTTGACTGTAAGAAACACCGTGAAATTTGCTAAATAGTCCATCCCGAATTCTAAGCATTTTAATATAGACGTTTAAAGAGGGCCCCGCAATTTATGAATTTTATTTGGCGGGGCTCGCCTCGTTTTATTTTTTAAAGGCCAACTTAAAGCAAACTATAATTTTCTATTTAATAGTCTTTAACAAAATAAAAGAAAAGTCCCTAACTAGTTATCATAACAACCTTAGTTAATTCCAGGCCGTTGGGCTTTGGTATTAATCCAAAGAAATTCAAGCTGGCCAGTCGCAGCCTCTGACTCCAACTTGGTAAGAATCGCCTTATAATTGGGCCTTATGTGAGTCCCATTCACATGAGACTAAATTACAGTAGGAAGATATCAATTCAACAGATGATAGGCTGTTCCTTCTACAAATTAGACTGAATTCTGATTTTTATACAAAAATGAGAAATATTGGAAAATTGGGTTTCTAGTTCCAGTTCATTGACACTAATTAGCCTTGAATTAATCAAGTTCATCTCAATCACTACTTAGGCTTGGGCATGAATTCAAACTCGAACGAAACTAATCTTCAAAGAGAAACAGGATTTTTGATTCGATTTCGCCATTTGATTCACTGGCCTATTCCTTTTCATTTTCATTTTAGCATGGACAAGGAACAGGTGATTCACGTGAGATTTTATTTGAACAAACTTTAAGATCTAATTAAACGAATTCAATATCAAGTCATTGAACATGCTGAACTTTATTGAACAAATTGAAGTTAAACAATCATTCAAACAAATTGAACCTATTATCACTAGATACATCGTTTAAACATGCTGAAGTTCGAAACAATCTATATCAGGCTGAAGCAGTCCAGAACAAATCCAATTTAAGTCAATTTCCATATTCATGAGAACAACAAAACAACATCTAATTGAATAGGATACTAATCTAGTCTACACCACCATTGAATGAATACCACAAATTCGATAAGCTCAAACAGTCTTCACTTATACCGTCACAGTTTATGTTCACACAAGTCAGAATTCAAATTATATTAAACGATACATTTGATGGCTATTCAACTAATCCAAACAGATACAGTTCCAAGAGCAAATGAGCGAATATTTTATCTCATTTCCATTTCCAAAGCTAAACGGGCCAGATTCGAAATGTGTACCTGGAGTTTGTTTCAAATAAGAAATAGAAGAGGAGTCAGCAGCGGTAGTGATCAAAGCAGTGAGATTAAAACAGTAGCAACATGAGCAATTCTATAAGCAACACAGCTACACAAAGACCCAAGAGTGGACTGGAGAATTACCACACTAGTATTTAACGCAAAACCAAACCCAAATAAATTGAAGATGCCCAGAAATGAATCAGTGAGCTTTAGGTAAGCTTCAACAACTAGCAAACAGCTAGAGCAACTTGAAGAAACCCCAAAATAGCTTGAAACTCGAATCCAGAATTCTGGAGACTCAAATTCCTTCAGAAATTTCAATGGAACAGTACCTGTTTTTGATTTTCTCTTTTGTTTCCTACTTTTTTTGGTTTTTAAGGGTTTTTGAAATTTGAAATTTAAATTTTATGTTCAAAAGTTGTGGAGCAATTTTGAGGGAAATTTTTCAAATCTGTCATGCTTTTGGGTGAATTTTCAGGTTGTTAAACTTCTAAAAGAAGGCATTAGGGATGCCTTTTTATATGCAAAGCTTAGGGCTGCCTTCAGATTTCTATTTTTCCTTTTAGTCCCTCTTTTATATTCACTTTTTAGCTAGTTGGACCTTTATTTACTGACTTGTTTCTCAAGTTACACTACTAGTTTTCTGAAATTCCACTTGGAACCCCATCTAGATTGTTCTAGGGCTTTCTAATTCAGTTGTTAAAAGATTCTCTTGTCTACAATGCCTAAACTACCCTTTTGTTTAGATTGAAATTGCCAGCCTAGAATTAACTGAACCCAACCCCTTTACCTTAGTTAGTAACTGTGGTAAATTATTCAAAAGAAATGAAAATTTAGCCAAATCCACACAAATGTAGAAGGATCATCCCAAACTAATTAACTCTAGTCACAACCTAGGGTAATCAATGAACTAACAGTGCTAATATTGATTTAACAAGAACATCCATGGACCAATTAATTGAAATCAAACCTACTAGAAAAATCAAAGCAAAACAGAACAAATTAAACCAAAAATTATAGGCTAAAACAAACACAATCAACACTTTATTGACTCAATCAGAACTTAAAATCAAGAACTAACATATTGAATATGGATTAAACTAATCTTAATAACAAATAAATCAAACAATGACAGAAAAGAAAACTTACTCATATAAGGTTAAACCACCCTGAATTTTGATTCGAGCACCGGAGTGATGCGAACGTGTGTTCTTCACCAAAACAAACGAACACATTATCCCGAGGCTCGACTCAAACTCTGGTCTCATACAATTGGGTAAAAACTTGAGTAACTCAGACTTTAGGGTTCTGCCGTTCTAAGATTCGAGAGTCGAAAAGATTTGATAACCTTCGAATGTTATAAACCATGGATTCGCGAATAGGGAGATGAGGAGGCTATGAGGTGTTAATTTGGTAAGAGTTGGGCGATTTAGGGTTTTGGACGGAATTTCAAATAAAAATTCAAGAAGTTTGGTAGGGATTCGAGGGAAATGGTTTAGGAATTTTGAAAGAGGAAGGTGAGGGTATGTTGTGGTGTAAATTTGGGGCCGTTTGGTGACCGGCCGCCGCCGTGAGGTGGTTTCCGGCGGTGGAGGGTGGTGGCGATATCAAGGGATTCTGAGATGACGATGAATGGGGGGGGGGGTTTAGGTATCCGACCATTTTATAATAATTTCAACCTAGTTCTGTGCCGTTGGATCGTGTATCCTCGACGATCCAGATCTAAAGCTAATTAAACGACGTCGTTTTGGTCGTGGGGGGTGCTGGACCGGGTTGGGGCGTTTGGGATTGTGTGAGGTGTTATTTGGGGTTTTAACTTGGGCTGGAATTAGAAATGGCCCAAGTTGCACACCAGCCTATTTAACCTTTTAAATTCTCAATCTCTTTTATTATTTGATTTTTCATTTATTATTATTTTTTTTTGAGTTTGTTAAAATGCGAAATTAAAAGTAAAAACACAAATTAACTCTAAAATTACACTAATTGATTTCCAAATAAACTAATTCCTAATTCGAATGCAAACTAAGACAAATTAAAAGTATAAATGCAAAGTAACCATTTTGGTTATTTTCTTTATTTTTTGTAGTATTGATTCGCTAATAAAATGCTAAAATTAGAACCTATATGCTATTTTTATATTTTTGAATTTTATTAATGAAAAATGCACAAACAAAAAATGCAAACAAAACACAAAATCATGCAATTAATTCCTAAAATTCAAATAATAAAAGAAAAATTCTAATTATAATGAATTTTATAAGAGTAATTTAAGCGCGGCAAAAATCACGTGCTCACACTCTCTATTATTATAGAAGGATAATTCCGACGGAACTATCTCCTGTACTAGAGGTCCACGAAGTGGCTCAGAGGATTCCTTACCTCTAGAGGAAGATCTATGTGAAACAGAACCTCTAGTTCTAGAAGAAGGGCCAGAATTGGATGAAGGAAGAGAAGACCCACATATGGATGAAGACCCTAACTTACGCAGTATACCACCTCTTCTTATACTCCTATTAGGGGCAGGAGGAAAGTGATCAACTATGGAGACTCACCTAGGGTTAGGGTTTGGTGAAGCCATGGCAGTACCAAGAAGGTGAAGAACAAGAATTGAATATTCTGAAAGCTTTGAACATTAAGTGAGAAAGAAAAAAATATGAAATATATTTATACTAAGAAGCAACCGCCAAAGGAAAAGGTGCAATGATCGAAATGTCATAATGAGAACTGTCGCTTCGTGTTTAGTGAAGCCGTAAAAAGCCTTAAAATGCTGCAAAATTGCAGAACCAATGAAAGGGTGCCACGTATAATGAGTATTAAATGGAAGTGACAATTGAAGCATCAAATCAGTTTTTGCATTAATGGCGGAAAATATTCCCGCTTTAATAAAATCCACTTCCCAAATATTCAATCGACGAATAAATGGGAAGTGGGGGGCTATCTGTATTGGGAAAAATTGAGTTTACATATTGAAGTGATTGAAAGATGATGTGTCATGACACGAAGGCTGGTTAAAGAATGATGATAAGCAAGGAGGCACGAGTTGCAACAGATATGAGCGGAAGCAAAAGAAGAGGCACGGGATGATATTCAAAAAGACTCAACGCTCGTACCTATTTAAGTCTAAAAGCTGAGAAGAATGAACCAGACAGTGCAAGAGAGCCTAGATACAGTATTTAATAAGCATTAAATACTGAAAGCATTAGCGAATCTGTATTAAATTACAATGATTGTGTAACATAGTATTTAATGCTTTTAATCGTCTATAATGACCTTATTATGACAAAGGCAAATCGTATAACTTTGAAATAGCTATAAAAGGGAGAATTCTAATCATTTGTAGGGACACAGAAAAAAATACTATTCTAATACATTGATTAATTTTATTTTCTTCTATCTATCTTATTAATTTCAAAGTCAATTTCTCTTGCTCACTCTTGATTATCAGTAACCCGAGTTCTTCTAAATATAAAGCTTTGACCGAAATTCCATTTTTTGGTTATTACAAGATTGCTAAAGGATTGGTACAAAGTCAAAGGCCATTTTTGTGGGTAGTTAATGGAGAAAGACCACTATTAAAGTTGAGTTGTAAAGAAGAACTTGAAAAGCAAGGCAAATGTCACGACCCCAAACCGGACCTGGTCGTGATGGCGCCTCTCATGAAGACAAGGCCAGCCGACACAATTCACAATTCAATTCAATAATTTAAATGCATCCATTTAATGACTTTTCAATTAATCATATATTGCATACATGAGTTTAAATGTACACTGCGGAAATAAATATAGCCCGACATCGGGTTTTCACGAGACACGAGCATTTACTAGGGTCTAACTACAACTGAAAAGTCTAAATGTATTGAGTACAAATAAATGAAATATAGAGAGAAAAGCATTTTTGTGGACGCCGTCAGCTACCTTGCTAATCTCCGGTGACTCTGCCTCTAATCAACCAATACCTACTACCAGGTTCAAAAATATTTGAATCTGCACACAAGGTGCAGGGAGTAAAATTAGTACTCCAACTCAGTGAGTAATAAAGGTAAATAGCAACTGAGCAGTAAGAAATCACGCAAAGCATATCAACATGTTGTATAGAAGCAGTATGAAACCATTTAAGAAAGCAATGAAGCTGTGAAATCTCTTAAAAACATCTTAGCTCAGTTCAAACGTCCTTTGAAAATAACTTTTCAACAGTTATGCAAATGAATGCAAAACAGTTAGTGCATATAAGCACAAACAATCCGCCCCTCGGGCACAAACACCATAGTTTAACAGGTAAAATGACAAGTAAATATGAAAGATAACACATAAAGGTTCGCCCCTCGGGCACAATGTCAACAACTCCGCCCCTCAGGCTATCACATAGTAAAATATCAGCCCCTCGGGCTATATCTCATATTACAATGGGTACCCATGCTCACTGGGCATGTACAAACTATGGGAGGGTCCCCTTAAGGCCCAAGCGCAATCACAAGCCACCTCGTGGCATCAAATCTAGGCCCTCGATCTCATATCAATCAATCCACCTCGTGGCATATGTATCTCAGAAAATCAGCCTCATAAATAATATCAAAAAGCCACCTCGTGGCGCACATATTTTCGGCCCTCAGCCTCGAATAAGTATCAATGTTTCCTTACAGCTAAGCCATCGGCCTTACTTAGTCAAAAATACTCACAAGCCCCTCGAGCATTAGTAAAATAGTATTTCTAAGCGCAAAACATCATTTAAAATATCATCTAAGCCTCAAAACTGAGTAAAAAATGGCTGAGTAGTAAAACAGTGAAAAATAACATGACTGAGTTCAATTAATAAGTCAAAATAGTGAGGAAATAGCAATAAAAATTGCCGAAGGGTTCAAATAGTTTCCACGAAGCCGAAATATGGGAATCAACCCAAATTATGATGATAACAAATAAGATTCAGACAAATACGTAGTAAAATCATCAATCAGGACTGACCACTCGTCATCAAGTGTGTGCCTCACCTGAATATAGCACTAGATATACAAATCCGGGGTTTTGAATCCTCTTTTTCTATGCAAACGCGATGCTCAGAATCTTCCAAATACGTGATTGTGAATTATACCACTCTACCGCGATTCATAGCAACATAAATCTACGTAATCGCGACCCTATCTACACGAACGCATAGAACAAAGCATTAAGGAATCCCAGCTAATCCTCTTCTTCTATGCGAACACAACTTAGCTCTCGCGAACGCGAAGAATCGACACATCACAACATCGCAAATGTGAAGACAATCTACCTCATACCTTCGCGATCGCGGAGCATGCATTGAGAATGCGAAAGTCAAAAACCTACAACACCAACAGCTGAACTTCTGCAATTTTGCACAACATGAAATGGTACGATTGACCACTTGATGCCCTCTGGACCTCAACCGAACATGCCAACATATCTAATAACATCATTTGAACTTGTTCCAATCTTCGGAATGCTCAAAAAAACATTAAACACCAAATTTGCATCAGATTCAAGCCTAAGAATCCCAAAATATTCGAAATACAATAAAAAACCCAACCAAACAACGTCTGAATGACCATAGCAACATGTTGAACAAATTTTCCGAGCCGAACCTCGATATTATCCTTCCAACATGTTGAAATCAAATACATTCGTATTCATTAATGATCCCAACGATCTCTTCTGATCCAACACACTACTCTGGTGACATGACACATCATTACAGCCTAAGCCACAACTGGCATAATACGTGCACCAATAAGTAACGATCCGAACATACTCAAATCATGAAACTGGCTCTAATGAAAGATATGTTCCTCAAGTCCACCAAAACCATCACAACACAAGGCTGAGAACCCATCTCACATAATAGAAATAAAACACCCAAATCTAACCCGTAGGGTCATATCTCCACATAGCTTCGCTGTAATGCACGATCCTATCTAAACACCATTCAACATGGAACACCTCAAGTCACTATGCTCAAAATCGACAACCATGCATAATTTGATGTCTGGAACAAAGGCAAACTATTACACCATGACCCCAAACCGAACCCGGTCGTGATGTCGCCTCTCGTGAAGACAAGGCCAACCGACACAATTCCCAATTCAATTCCATAATTTATATAAGTCAGTTTAATGTCTTTTGAATTAATCAAATATTATATAACATGAGTTCAAATGAGCACTGCACAAATAAATATAGCCCGACATCAAGGTGTCACAAGTCACGAGCATCTACTAGGTTCTAACTACAACTGACAAGTTTGAATGTACTGAGTATAGATAAATAAAATATAGAGCGAGAAAAGAAGTGTTACGGATGTCGGCAGCTACCTTGCTAATCTCTGGTGACTCTGCCTCTGATCAACCAATACCCGCTACCGGGTTCAAAAATACCTGAATCTGCACACAAGTTGCAGGGAGTAAAGTGAGAACTCCAACTCAGTGAGTAATAAAGGTAAATAACAACTGAGCAGTAAGACATCACGTAAAGCATATCAAAATATTGTATAGAAGTAGTATGAAACCATTTAAGAAAGCAATGAAGCTGTGAAATCTCTTAAAAACATCTTAGTTCAGTTCAAACTTCCTTTGAAAATGACTTTTTTACAGTTATGCAAATGAATGCAAAGCTGTTAGTGCATATAAGCACAAAACATCCGCCCCTCGGGCACAAACACCATTGTTTAATAGGTAAAATGACAATTAAATATGGAAGATAACACATAAATGTTCGCCCCTCGGGCACAATGTCAACAACTCTGCCCCTTGGGTAATACCTCAAAACAATACCAGCCCCTCGAGCTATCACATATAACGGTACCAGCCTTTCGAGCAATCACACAGAACAATACCAGCCTGTCGGGCTATCACATAGTACAATATCAGCCCCTCAGGCTATATCTCACATCACAATAGGTACCTGCGCTCACTAGGGGTGTACATACTCTGGGATGGGCCCCTTATGGCCCAAGCGCAATCGCAAGCCACCTCGTGGCATCAAATCTAAGCCCTCAACCTCATATCAATCAAGCCACCTCGTGGCGTATGTATCTCAGGCCCTCGACCTCATAAACTATATCAACAAACCACCTCGTGGCGTACATATCTCAGGCCCTCGGCCTCGATTTAGTATCAGTGTTTCCTCACAACTAGGCCCTTGGCCTTACTCAACCAAAAATACTCACAAGCCCCTCAGGTGTTAGTAAAACAGTATTTCTCAGCCCAAAACATCATATAAAATATTATTTAAGTCTCAAAACTGAGTAAAAAATGGCTGAGTAGTAAAATAGTGGAAAATAACATGACTGAGTTTAATTAATAAGTCAAAATGGTGAGATAATGGTAATAAAAATTCCAGAGGCTTCAAATAGTTGGCACAAAGCCCAAATACGGCAATCAGCCCAAATTATGATGATAGAAAATAAGTTTCAGTCAAATACGCAGTAAAATAATCAATTGGGACGGACGAAGTCCCAAATCCCCAGCAGTACACGACTCCACACTCGTCATCAAGCGTGTACCTCACCTCAATATAGTACTACGATGTGCAAATCCGGAGTTTCAAACCCTCATAGCATCATTTACAATCATTACTCACCTTGAACCGACTAAATCTCTAGCTCGTGACGCCTTTTACCCTTGAGTCGGCCTCCACACGCATCAAATCTATTCAAAATCAGAACGAATACGTCACAATATACTAAGGGGACAAAGACCAAGCGAAAACAATCGAAAAATATCAAAATTCCGAAATTAGCAAAAACTGAGCCCCAGACCCACTTCTCGAAACTCAAAAATTTTCACATTATAAGATTCCTTATCTCCCTACGAGTTCATACATATCAAAAGTTCTCATATCCGAACCCAAATGGTCCTTCAAATCCCAAATCAAAAGTCTAATTTCTCAAGACCTAGTTCTTTAATTTATGGCTTAGCTTTCATGATTTTCTAGGTGGAATTCACATAATAATCGAGTTTTTAGTCTAAGAATCTTACCTCCAGGTGATTCCCTTTGAATCTCTCTTCAATCCTCTTGCAAAAGCTTCAAAATCTACCAAAAATTGAGGAACTTAGCCTCAAATTCACGGAAATGAGCTTTTGAAACATCCTGACCAGCCCTCACTCTTACTTAATCGTGATCGCGGAAAACCCATCGCGATCATGAAGCACAGCCCATAATTCACTCTACGCGATCGCGTATAACCTCATGCGAACGCGATGCTCAGAATCTTCAACATATGCGATCGTGAATTATACCACGCGACCGCGATTCACAACAACATAAACCTACTCGATCGCAACCCTATCTACACGAACATATAGAACAAAGCATTAAGCAACCCCAGCCAATCCTCTTCCTCTATGCGAACGCGACTTAGCCCTCGCGAATGTGAAGAATCGACATATCAAAGCATCGTGAATGTAATGGACGGAACATGAACACGAAGACCATCTACCTCACACCTTCGCGATCACGGAGCATGCATTTCGAATGCGAAAGTCAAAAACCTGCAACACCAACAGCTGAACTTCTACAATTTTGCACAATATGAAATGGTCCAATTGACCACCCAAAACTCACCTGAGGACCTCGGGACCTCAGACAAACATTCCAACATATCCCATAGCATCATTCAAACTTGTTCCAACCTTCAAAACACTTAAAACAACATTTAAACACCAAATTTGAATCGGATTCAAGCCTGAGAATCCCAAAATCTTCTGAAATGTGCTTTAGATAAAATACCCAACCAAACCACATCCTAATGACCTAGAAATTCTGCACTCACATCACAAATTACTTAACGAAACCATTGCAACTTTTAGAATTTCATTTCGACCTCCATATTAAAAATCTCACCTATCAACCGGAAAATGCCGAAATCGCAATTTCGCCAGTCAAGCCTAAACCTTCCACTCACTTCTAAAATACATTCTGATCATGCTTCTAAGTCCCAAATCACCTAATGGAGCTAACAAAATCATAAAAATTATGATCTGAGAGTAAAGCTACGAACTGAGAACTGTTCCTTCAAATTTTATTCCGATTATCCTGAAAACCAAAACCAGTGATTTACATAGGTCGTAATACAATACACGGGGCAAGTCATGCCTGAGAACAGGCGATAAAAGTGCAAAAGCTCAAAATGACCGGTCGGGAAGTTACAACAAAATAGTGTCTTGGTGTTCTCAAGTAGAAGTTTTGCAACACCCGTCTTTATGTTATTTCTTCACTGTGGATGGAATTCGACTCTAGAGAGCTTAGTTTCTGGGATTCCTCTCGTGGCATTTCCACTTTGGACCGATCAAGGTTGCAATTCTTTGCTTATTCAAGATGTTTGGAAGACTGGTGTGAGAGTGAATGCGAATGAAGAAGGGGTTGTTGAAGGGGCCGAGTTCAAGAGGTTCATAGAAATTGTGATGGGGGATGGAGAGGAAGGACATGAATTGAGAAAAAACACAAATAAATGGAGGGACATAGCTAAAAATACTATGAAGGAAGAGGGTTCATCTAATGTGAATCTCAAAGCTTATGTTGATGAGGTTCTAAAGCCATGCATAATGGATTATGAGAGATGCATAAATTCTTAATGATTGTCAGATTTAGAGATAAATTATGCAGGAATTAACAATGCAAGAATAATAATATATATATTGATGAGGTTGTATTACAATGTTTAGTTTGATGTATTCAAAAATTTTGTACAATGTATAATAAGAAAATGTTTTTTCCCGCTTGTGTGCTGTTAAAACATAGTTCGTTTTGCAACTTTAGTTATTTTTAGTCCTTATATTACTAATACTTATATTTTTATTATACATTTTCGTGCATAAAATGATATATTGCGTAACTTTAAAAAGGTATTGTATAGTAACCAAAATTTATATGGACATCAATTTTTCCTATCAAACCAACCAAACGACTCCTATGCATTCGTTTCTTCACCAATGGATGTAGGTTATGACACGACCCAAAACCGCACTTTGAGGGCATGATCATTCCAAGTGGAACTTGCTAAGCAAGCCAACTTACAACCCATAAAATAAAGTTCATTTTATTTAATTAATAATGATGTAACATAAGTAAAGACAATAATAACCCAAAATATTAAAAAATATATGTTAAAGTCATAACCCGACCTAAACACAACTAATACCGTACAATCCCAAGATTAGGTGGCACAAGTACACGAGTAAATTATGAAAATAAGGTCAAGTTTGTATACATGTAAAATTGTCTATAATACAAATAGACATGAAAGGAACAGATACTCGGTAACTGCGAAGTAGATCCCTTAGATGCAGCTCACCCTAAGTCTTTGTGTCATCTCCTCGAACCCACTTGAGGATCTGCACAAAAGATGTGTAGAAGCGTAGTACAAGTACGCCGCATCAGTATCAAGTAAGTATGAATTCTAACCTCGAATAAGTAGTGGCGAGGATTGATGCTTCCGAATACTTGCCACACCAGTATAGTAATAACATTAAGAGCTGAAACATTAGATAATATCATGAATAATAAGAATCACATATATCAACAGTTAAAAAGTATTAAGCATGCATTTCCAGTTCAAAAATAAGCATAACACTGCTCGGATATAGTATTAAAAGATAGCATGCTCAAATAATGGAGTCCGGACACCCAACTAGCATATAAGGATGTCAAATAACAATTAATAATTAAATAAATACTCCTAAATTAGTCAATAATATGAATGCATGCTCAAATCGGTAAAAGGCCCACATACCCTGTTACACAATCCATGTATCAATATAGCCCGATATAAAATCCATGTATAGACCTAGTATATATGGCGACAAGTAATAAAGTGATGTGAAAGTATCGTCCCACAAGGATTTATGATCAACTCTCATCCAATCTAAACTACTTATGATTTTATTGCTCAAGTGGTTGTGAACAATATGATTGTGACTTTTACTATTGAAAATTACTACAAAATTACTAAAAAGGCAAAAAATCCAAAGGTGCAAAGCAAACAAGTAGACACTTACGAAGAATTCAATAAGATGGGAATATTTCAAGGTTATGGGATTAATGCCTTTCATATTACGTTCTTCCGATTGATTTAACCAATTGATTTATCTAATTTGTTGACTAACATGGTTTATTATGCTCGTGAAGTTCTTTCAACGTTCGCTCCCATGTATAAGCCAACAAAATACTATATGTTTATAGAATCAGAATTAATAAGAATGCATGTATATTTCATGGGAAAATAACCAAGTAAGGCAACTAGAATATGTCTATCCTAATCTCGAACCTATTCTGCGATGCAAGGATTCAAGAACTTACTCTACTCAATCTTGTATGCAATCTATAGTTCTCACTTTCGAGTCCAACTATAAATTTGTAAACAGTATTTTATTGTTAACTATGCAATAAAATATTTGACCGCAAGATTGAATAAATAAATTTATATAATAGAATCAAGCAATATCGATCGTCAAACAATAATAGTCAATAACAACCCATAACCCAAGAATAATGAGGTTCTTTACCACTCATGTTCACAAAAATAATCAAAGTATTATTTTTAAATATAGACGCTATGAACACCCAATGCCGTAGAGAAGTCTAATAATGTTACATATCCCCCCATGAAACCATGCACCCTCACAACAAGAACAAGAGAGTAAGTCGAATCCACACATTTGAATCAAACAAATAAATTTTAAGTACTAACATATATCATAAAAAATTGCTCACTCTCGCAAAAGAAGTCACATTTATGCAGTTGGTACCATATGCTTGCTATAATGTAAATCTCTACTAATGTAGGCTAGCTCGATCTAAAATCAATTAGGACTTTGATGATTGTAATGTGGGTTAAGGCACGGGTAGGATATATTTAGGAATAGTGACTAACTCTCCTAAGAACTATAACACATTAATAAATTAACTTGAATTTCACAACTAAATGGCATGGACTAGCACACGAAAATTTAGAAATCCACCTGAATTCCAGTTTTTGGTCCCTAAAATGCAAAAACAAAATTAACAGTCATACCGAAGCTGTGAATATTATTTATTAGGTAATTTTTTATGGTCCACAAATTTTAGGCGATTCGGATGCGGTAGCCAGAATTCATGCAGATGGTATGGACTATAACACACGAAAATTTGAAAATAAGTTTGAACTCTAATTTTTGGCCCTAAAATACAAAAAAATAAGGAATGGTCATATAAAAGCCATGAATAAGGTTAATTAGGTCATTTTTATGGCATCACAAAATTTTAAGCGATTCAGAACTGGTAGGACGGATTCATACAGATGGCACAGACTATAGCATACGAAAATTTGGAACTCGATCCCAATTCCAATATTTTGGCCTTAAAATGCCAAAAAATGAGGAATGGTGTCATGACTATTAATCTTAAGGTTATTTTTTATGTCCCCACTTAATTTCAGATGATTCAAATCCTGTAGTCCTGATTGATATAGATGGCGTGAACTATAACACATGAAAATTTAGAAATCGGTCAGAATTTTAATTTTTTGGCCGTAAAACGCAAAAGAACAAGGAACAGTCATGCCTAAACCATGAATATAGTTCATTCGGTTATTTTTTATAGCCCCACAAAATTTTAAGCTATTTGGATTTGGTAGTCCAGATTCATGCAGATGGCATGGACTATAAAGCACACGAAAATTTGGACATCGATTCGAATTCCATTTTTTATTCTTAAAATGCAATAAAATGAGGAATTTTGTGATGACTATTATTCATTATGTCATTTTTATGGCCTTGCAAAATTTTAGGCAATTTGAATCCGGTAGTCCGGATTCATGCAGATGGCGATGACTATAGAACACGAAAATTTAGAAATCGGCATGATATCTAGTTTTTAGCCTATAATGCAAAAGAAAATGAAGAACAATCATGCTGAAGCCATGATAATTGACCATTAGATCATTTTTATGGCCCCACAAAATATTAGGTGATTTGGATCCACTATCATGCAGTTGGCGCGGATTACGACACACTAAAATTTAGAAATCGGTCTGAATTCTATTTTTTGGCCCTAAAATGCTATAAAACGAGGAACGATCACGCCGAAGCCATTACCATTGTTTATTAGGTATTTTTTTATGGCTCCACAAAATTTTATGCAATTTGGATCTGGTAGCCCGGGTGAAGAAGACATGGACTATAACACTCAAAAATTATAAAATCAACCCGAATTCCAGTTTTTGGCCTGAAAATACCCAAAAAATGAGGAATGGTCATGTCGAAGCCATGACTATTATTCACTAGGTACATTTTATGGCCGCACAAAATTTTTGGGGGTTCGTATCTGAGAGTCTGGATTCATACAGTTAGCGTGGACTATAGCACATAAAAATTTAGAAATTGGCCTGAATGTTAGATTTTTGGCCCTAAAATGCAATAAAATGAGGAACGGTTGCATGACTACTGTTCGTGAGTTCATTTTTCATAGCCCTACAAAACTTCAGGCAACTAGAATTTGGTATCTCTTATTCATGCAGATAGTGTGGTAGCGCACAAAATTTTGAAAATCAGCTAAGTTATAGTGTTTTGGACCTAAAATGCCAAAACAAAGAGGGATCATGTTGAAGCCATGAACGTTCCTCTTCTTTTGGAATTTTAGGGCCATAAAACTAAAACTTCTGCCGATTCTCATATTTTCTTGTGCTATAGCCCACACCATCTTTTTCGGTCAGGGCGATAGAACTCGAGTCGCCTAAAATTTTGTCGGGCTATCAGAAATGAGCTAAAGAACAATAGACATCTCCTCACGATGACCATTCCTTATGTTTTTGCGTTTTAGGGTCATAAAACTAGAATTCAGCCTGATCACAGATTTTCGTGTGCTATAGCTCAAGCTATATGTATGAGCCCAGGCGACCTGACCCGGATCACATAAAATTTACGAGACCATCAGAAGCGATAAGGAACAATATTAATAGCCTCACTATGGTTGTTTCTCATTGTTTTGGCCTTTTAGGGCCATAAAACTATGATTCCACCATATCTCTAGATTTTCGTGTGCTATAGCCCATGCTATCTGCATAGACCCAAGTGATTGGACCTGGATCGCCTAAAGTTTTGCCGGACCATAAAAAATGAACTAAGGAATAATAGGCATCGCCTCGCCATGATCCTTCCTCATTTTTGGCATTTTGGGGCCCATAAAACAAAACTGCTGCCTAATTCATAGATTTTTGTGTGCTATAGCCCACACCATCTTCATAAGGCTGATCGAACGCGATCGGGATGGCCTCAAATTTTGCCGGACCATAAAAAATGACCTAAGAAAATTTACTCATCGCCTCGCCATGACCGTCCCTAGTTTTTTGGTGTTTTATGGCTATATAATCGGAATTTTGCGTGGTTCCCCGATTTACGTGTGCTATAACCTATGCCATCTACATGGGCTCGAGAGACCGGATCCGGATTGCCTAAAATTTTGACGGACCATCAAAACAATGTAAGGAACAATAGGCATTGCCTCTCCATGATTGTTTCTCATCTTTTTGCGTATTAGGGACATAAAATTAAAATTCCTCCTAATTTCCAGATTTTGTATTTTAAGGCCCACGCCACCTATATGGCCCTGGGCGACCGTACCGAGATTGCCTTAAATTTTGTTGGACCATCGAAAAGACCTAGGGAATAATATGCATCGCCTCACCATGACTGTTCCTCGACTTTTTTGCATTTTAGTGCTATAAAATAAGAATTTTGCGTGATTCTAATATTTTCCTGTGTTATAGCCTACGCCATATACATGGGCTTGGGCGACCCAACCCGAATCGCCTAAAATTTTGATGGACAATAAGAAATGGTCTAATGAATAATAGGCATTCCCTCGCCATGACCGTTCCTAGTATTTTGGCATTTGAGGGCGATAAAACTGGAATTCGACCCGATTGCAAGATTTTCGAGTGTGTGCACACCATCTGCATGGCCCCAAGCAATTGCCCAAATTGCCAAAATTTTTGTTGGACCATAATAAATGACCTAAGGAACAATAATCATCGGCTCACCATTAAAATTAAAATTCCATCATATTCTCAGATTTTTGTGTGCTATAGCCTACACCATCGTCATGGGCTCGAGTGTTCGAGACGCTAATCGCCTAAAATTTTGTCGGACCATAAAAATGACCTAAGATACAATAGTCATCGCCGGTCTGAGTCACAGTACCCAGCTGAACTGCCACAGCTGGCTGAACCACTAGAACCTGAGCCTGGGGAGCTACCTGCTACGGAGTACGTGTAGCAGGAGTCTGAACTCCTCCTTTACCCTGAGAAGTGGCGGGTGCTACTGGAAGTAAACCCGCTCGAGAGATGCTATCCATAAAGCCTACCAACCTGACCAAAGAGTCCTGATGAATTGGGGTGGCTATAAACCCCTCTAGGACCTGAGCTGGGCCCACCGGAGCTGCTGGGGCTGG
Organism: Nicotiana glauca; assembly: GCA_026770625.1. NCBI lineage: Eukaryota > Viridiplantae > Streptophyta > Magnoliopsida > Solanales > Solanaceae > Nicotiana > Nicotiana glauca. The sequence goes on from MU757140.1 coordinate 116,054, forward strand.
AACCTCCTCGTCATAGTCAACATGAGGCTCCACCTCTAGGACTGCTGCTCGGGACTGAGCTATGCCCCTACCTCAGCCTTTGGCACAGCCTCGGCCTTGCCCTCTGCCCATCGTAAAAGCTGCTTTTGGGGTCTCGGGCTGCTGTACGGTAAAAGAGGAAGCACGTGTTCTCGCCATCTGTGACTTGGGACCAGTTTGCAGAGTTGTTTTTGGAGAAGTTTCTCCCTATTACTCAATGAGAGGATCTTGGTAGGCAGTTCGAGCGCATCCAGCAGGGCTCTATGACAGTCACTTAGTATGAGACCCGATTTATTGATCTGTCATGCCATGCTACTGTTATACTCCCCGCCGAGAGAGATAGGGTACAAAGGTTTATTGATAGATTGATTCAGCCGATCTATTTCTAGATGGCTATGGAAGCCGGGAGTGAGAATTCTTTTCAGGAGGCGGCCAATGCGGCCTATAGAGTTGAGATAGCTCTTGTACGGGGTGGTGGTCATGGTTCAGATAAGAGGCCCCGTCATACGGGTAGGTTAAGTGGTACCTCATCTGGAGGTAGAGATTCTTATGGTAGAAGCCATCCTCCAAGGCACTTTCAGTCAGCTCTTCAAGTTTCTCATGGTACTTTAGACGGTCATAGTTCTCAATCGCATTATTCTGACAAGCAGCTTCACAGTTCCCCATCAGCACCCATCAGTGCCCTACCACTTCAGAGTTTTTAGGGTGGATATTGAGGTCGATAGGGTCAGCAATTTCAGCAGCCGAGGGCTTGTTACGATTGTGGAGGCCCGAATCACATGTTATATTTTGCCCTCGAGCTTCGGGTTCCCAGCAGCAGATTCCTCGCCCCATGATTCAGGCACCAGGTGATCCACAGGCCGCCCAGCCAGCTAGAGGTAGGGGTAGAGGTCATAGAGGTAGAGGTAGAGATCATAGAGGTGGAGCTTGGACCGCCAGAGGTAGAAGCCAGCCAGCAGCCGACCGTTCCAAAGATATGGTTCAGGGAGGTGGGCCCCAACCAGGCCAGAGGCTGAGTCTTCAGATGTAGTTATTAAAGGTACTATTCTTGTCCGTGATAGGGATGCTTCAGTGCTATTTGACCCTGGTTCTACGTATTTGTATGTGTCATCCTATTTTGCTCCATACTCTGTCATGCCTATTGATGGGTATTCCTCTTTATGTATCTACACCGATGGGTGATTCTATAGTTGTCGACCGAGTGCATCGTTCCTATGTGGTAGTGTTTAAGGGTCTTGAGACCCGTGTTGATTTATTGCTCTTAGACATGGTGGGTTTTGATGTTATATTAGGGATGGATTGGTTGTCCTCGTCTCATGCTATCTTGGATTGTCACGCCAAGACCGTTACCTTGGCTTTACCAAATTTGCCCCGTTTGGAGTGGAGAGGGACCCGAGGGAATACCACCCGTAGTGTTATTTAATATGTGAAGGCTCGACACATGGTCGAGAAAGGGTGTTTAGCTTATCTAGCATATGTTTGTGATTCCAGCGCAGAGGTCCCTTCTATTGATTCTGTTCCTATTGTTCGAGAGTTCCCCAAATTTTTCCTTTCAAACCTTTCAGGTATACCGCCCGATAGGGATATTGATTTTTTTATTGATCTGTCTCCTGGCACGCAACCCATTTCTATCCCATCGTATCGCATGGCCCTGCCAGAGTTGAAAGAGTTAAAGGATCAGTTGCAGGATTTGCTTGAGAAGGGTTTCATTAGACCCAGCATGTCGCCTTAGGGTGCGCCAGTGTTATTTGTGAAGAAAAAGGATGGTTCGATGAGGATGTGCATTGATTACCGACAATTGAACAAAGTGACGATAAAGAACAAATATCCACTGCCAAGGATTGACGATTTGTTCGGCCAGCTTCAGGGTGCGAAGGTGTTTCCAAAGATAGACTTGAGATCTGGCTACCACCAGTTGAGGATTAGGGCACCCGATGTCCCTAAGACAGCATTCCGCACTCGGTATGGGCATTATGAGTTTTTGGTCATGTCATTTGGGTTGACCAATGCCCCAGCAGCATTCATGGAGTTGATGAACTGAGTGTTCAGGCCTTATTTAGACTTGTTCATGATAATTTTCATTGATGATATTCTGATATACTCCCGCAGCTAGGAGGAGCACGAGTAGCACCTCGGAGTGGTTTTTCAGACTCTGAAGTATAGTCAGTTATATGCTAAGTTCTCGAAATGTGAGTTTTAGTTGATTTCGTTTGCATTTCTGGGTCATGTTGTATCAACAGAGGGTATTCAGGTGGACCCGAAGAAGATTGAGGCAGTCAAGAACTGGCCTCAACCAGCATTAGCTACAGAGATACGGAGTTTCTTAAGGTTAGTAGGCTACAATCGTCAGTTCGTGGAGGGGTTTTCATCTATTGCAGCCCCGATAACCATATTGACATAGAAGGGTGCCCAGTTTAGATGGTCGGATGAGTGTGAGGCAAGCTTTCAGAAGTTCAAGACAGCTCTGACTACAACACCGGTATTGGTTTTGCCCATAGGTTCAGGACCTTATACAGTCTTTTGTGATGCTTACCATATTGGGCTTGGCACAGCATTGATGCAGGATGGCAGATTCATTGCCTATGCTTTGAGGCAGTTCAAGATCCATGAGAAGAATTATCCGGTTCATGATCTAGAGTTGGCAGCCATTGTTCATGCTTTGAAGATTTGGAGGCGTTATCTATATGGTGTGACATGTGAGGTGTACACTGATCACAAGAGTCTTCAATACTTGTTAAATAAAAAGGAGTTGAATTTGAGGTAGAGGAGGTGGTTGGAGTTATTGAAAGATTGCGATGTTACTATTTTATATCACCCGGGGAAAACCAATGTGGTGGCTGATGCATTGAGTAGGAAGTCAACCTACATGGGTAGTCTTGCTTATATTCCAGTCAGCCAGAGACTGCTTGTTTTGGATACTCAAGCCTTTTCTAATCGATTTTTGAGGTTGAATATTTCTGAGCCTAGCAAAGTGTTAGCCTACACGGTTGCTCGTTCTTCATTATTGGAGCGTATCCGTTATCGGTAGTTTGATGATCCCCATTTATGTGTCCTGAGAGACACGGTGCAGCGTGGAGGTGCCATGAAGGTGACCTTAGATAGAGATGGTGTTTTGAGATGGCAGGGGACAGTTTGTGTGCCCAATGTCGATGGGATTCGAGAGTTGATCTTAGTGGAGGCCCATAATTCCCGGTATTCTATTCACCCGGGCGCCGCAAAGATGTATCAGGACTTGTGGTAGCATTATTAGTAGCATAGGATGAAGAAGGATATTGTTGCAGATGTGGCTCATTGTTTGAACTGTCAGCAGGTTATGTACGAGCAATAGAGGCCTAGTGGACTGTTTTAGAGGATTGACCTTCTCGAGTGGGAGTGGGAGACGATTGCTATGGATTTTTTTACTGGATTCTCGTTGACCCGGAAGAAGTTTGATGCGATATGGGTTATTGCTGATAGACTAACCAAGTTAGCACATTTCATTCCTGTATCACTCTTATTCATCAGAGAGGTTAGCTGAGATCTACGTCCGAGAGATTGTTCGGCTTCATGGGATGCCGACATCTATCATTTTGGATCGGGGTACGCAGTTTATCTTGCACTTCTGGAGAGAAGTTCAGTGAGAGTTGGGCACCCAGGTTGAGTTGAGCACAACATTTCATCCTCAGAAAGATGGTCAACCCGAGCGAACTATTCAAATTTTATATGATATGCTTCGAGCCTGTGTCATTGATTTTGAAGGCTTGTGGGATCGATTCTTGCCTTTAGCAGAGTTCGCCTACAACAATAGCTACCAGTCCAGCATTCAGATGGCTCCTTGTGAGACGTTGTATGGTAGACGATGTTGCGGATGGTTTGAGCCGGGAGAGGCTCGGTTATTGGGTATGGATTTAGTTCAGGAGGCCTTGAATAAGGTCAACATCATTCAAGGCAGGCTTCGTTTGGCTCAGTAACGGCAAAAAAGTTATGCAGATCGTAAGGTTAGGGATGTAGCTTTCATGGTTGGTGAGCGGGTCTTGCTCCGAGTGTCGCCTATGAAGGGCGTGATGAGATTTAGGAAGAAGGGAAAGCTTAGCCCTAGGTTCATTGGTCCATTTGAGATTCTCGATCGTGTGGGAGAGGTGGATTATAGACTTGCCTTGCCGCCTAGCATGTCAACCGTGCATCCAGTGTTTTATGTGTCCATGCTTCAGAGGTATCACGTCGATCCAGCCCACGTGTTAGATTTCAGCATTGTCCAGTTGGATAGGGATCTGTCTTATGAGGAGGAGCCGGTAGCTATTCTAGACCGACAGGTTCGACAGTTGATGTCGAAGAGTTTTCCTTCAGTGCATGTTTAGTGGAGAGGTCAGGTCAGCCTCTAGAGGCATCGACCTGGGAGTGTGAGTCTGATATGTGGAGCCGTTATCCTTATCTTTTTCCCGACTCAGGTACTTCTTTCTTTTGTTCGTTCGAGGATGAAGGGTTGTTTTAGAGGTGGAGAATGTGATGACCCAAAGGGTCATCACCTATTTTCTCTCTTTTCCATGCTTCTGAGGCATTGAAAGCCTCATTTTTAGTTTTCTCGATTTGCGTGCGTAGTCCGGCCGCGTAGCCAGAAAAGCTCATATGTTAAATTCAGTGAAACTTTCTAAAATGTGGCTTTAAAATGATTAAAGTTTACTATGGTCAATATTTTGGGTAAACGGACCCGAACCCATGATTGGATGGTCCCGGAGGGTCCGTAGAAAAATATGGAACTCGGGCGTATGCCCAGATTCGAAATTCGAGGTCCCGAGCCCGATGAAAGAAATTTAAAAGAAATTGTTTTTCTGAAATTTATATGGAAATTAGAAATGAAAATGGATTAGAAAGTGCTGGTATTGGGCCCGTATTTTTGTTCCGGCACCCGGTATAGGTATTATATGTGGGTTAAGACGTTTTGTGTGATTTGGTTGAAATCGGACGTCATTTGACGTGTTTCAGACCTAAATATCTAAAAGTGAAAGCTTAAGAAGTTTGATGAAAAAGTGATGATTTTGAGGTTTGATTCCTTGTTTATGATGTTATTTTGGCGATTTGATTGCCCGGTTAAGTTCATATGAGGTTTTTTAGTTAGTGTGTGGGTCCGGTTAGGAGCCTCGAGGGCTCGGGGGTGATTCGGAGGTGGTTCGGGGTGTTTTGAACTTAGTAAAAATTTGCAGAAAATCTGGTGTTTGTGCACAGGGATTTCCTTCTTTGCGTTCGCACTCTTCCCCTCACGTTCGTGTAGCTCTGTATCTTCCTCCTTTGCGTTCGCGTCTTGATCCTCGCGATCGCATTAGCCAAATTCAGGACCCCAGTTTTTTCCTCTTCATGTTCGTATCAAACTGTTCGCGAACGCGTAGCCCTACAGCCTTACTCAAACGCATTCGCGTGGCTCCTCACGCATCCGCGAATAACAAAGTCCTGGACCCAGCCCTTCCCTTCTACGCGTTCGCGATAAGCCTTCTACAAACGCGATGCTTCCTAGTCTTCCTTCTCCGTGAAAGCAACCCTCATGTCACGATCACGTAGGGAAAATTCACCCAATTATTATTTTAAGTTCAAAAACAGAATAGTTGCGGGTTCATTCAAAAATTCTCACGAACTCACTTCTTCCCCAAGCATTAGGAATCCATTGAAGCCCCCATTCTTCAAGACCACTTGGATAAGTAAATTCCCATTCATTTCCTTCATTTTCCTTCATCAATTAGTGAGTTTCTAAGCTTAAATCATGTGATCTAGAATTGAAATTGGGAGAATTGGGTGGAGTTAGGGCTTTTTAATTTTCTTTGATTTAGACCTCGTTTGGGGTCAAATTCGAAAACAAATTGTATAATCGGGCTCATGGGGAAATGGATGATATGGAATTGGTTCGAACCTCGTGTTTGACCAATCGGGCTCGGGGGCAATTTTGGAATTTTGGGAAGAAAGCTTAGAAATCAATATTTAGTCATTGGGTTTGATTTGTTCAGCTATTATTGATAATATAAAGCCGTTATTTCATATATTTGATTGAGTTGGAGCCGAATTTGAGAGGGAAAGAGGTCGTTGTGGATTGATTTAGCCGTGGGAGTTGAGGTAAGTGTTTGATCTAACCTTGGCTTGAGGGAATAGGATTAGACTATTGTTTGCTAATTGCTAATTGTTGAGTACGGTGTATAGGCATGGTGACGAGTATCTATACATTGGTGTCTAGCATGACTGTGAGTCCGTATGTTGTGTTTATTCCTCTTTTGTTGTGACTCTTCCCTGTGTAATTGATGATTTCTATATAATGTGAAGAGTATGAGAGAGAATTATGATTTGTGAACCCTTTGGAGCGTTGGCTCGAATGATAAAGTAATTATTGTTTAAGAAATGGAAGAAAGAGAAAGAAATATGATTATTCCCTTGTCGGGCTGTATTCGTATATGGTTGTTCCCTTGCCAGAATTTAACTAATTACTTGTGTTTCCCTTGCCGGGACTTCTATTACTATTTGTCTATCCCCTCGCCCCGTTGGTTGTTATTGATGCTTGGGTGAGGAAGAGTTATAAAGCACGAAGGTTGATACCGTGCACGATTTGTGTTGAGGATCAGTTAATGCACGAAGGAACATTCCATGCCATGTTTTGATTATTAATGCACGGAGGAACATTCCGTTCCATGTTTTGATTATTAATGCACGAAGGAACATTTCGTGCCATGTTTTGATTTTTAATGCATGAAGGAACATTCTGTGCCCTGATTTGATTGTTTTGGTGAGAACGACGGTAAAAGCACGAAGGATGGTGCCGTGTAAATTGTTGAATTTCTACTCTCGTTGATATTGCAGTTGTACATTTTCACCTTTTATTTGTTACTTTTTGTTATCCGGATTGTTGCATCCCCTGTAGCATGCTCCCCTCCCTCTTGACTTGTTAAATTTCTGTATTCTCTTCTAT